>JAJOOS010007115.1:0-20338 GCA_029582725.1 Solanum chiquidenum
ACTAGACTCATTTTGGTACAATGAGATCAACGAACCTAGGGCTCTGATATCAACTTTGTCACGACCAAGACCACCGTGATTGGCACCCAAACTAACCCTCCCATGGGAGAACCATTACTACAACCTAATTAAGCAACTTAAAAAAACTAAAGCATTTAAAGATACAAAAGCAAGTTTAAATGACGAATTACTATGGAGTTCCCATAAACTCCGAAGGTTTAAATAAACAACCAAACATAACTATTACAGAAATTCAAGCCCAAGAACCTGATAGTCATTATACCAAACCTCTACTAATCAACAAGTCTAAGAAAAAAGGGGTACAACCCCCAAATTAACATACGAATAAGTCTAACTAAGTAGTCTGAGTCCAAAAAGTATGGACTAAACAAATAGAGGATCCATGACAGCCTGAAAGAACTGGCTCACCCTCAAATCTGGTCTCGGTCAATGATCCCCTAACTGAGGTCTATTAGTAGCCGCCTGAAGATGCCCTGTACTAAACAAAGAATGAGCAAATGCAGTATCAGTACACAAACAACACTGTACTGGTAGGATCACACGGCTACTCCAGTAAGCGAAATACAAGCAAGTAATTACCACACAGTAAACACACATATACTGAATGCATAATTCAATTATCATTTAAAAGAAATATACCATTTCCCAATATCAATGTCAGGTAGATATGAATGTATTAATCACAAGTGGTCCTTTCATGGAACCCACACCCAAACTGTTAATGTGTCGGAATGTGACACCCGACCTAATATACATGTGTCGGAACATGACACCTGGTCCAATATGTGTGTCCGAATGTGACACCTGATCCAATATACGTGTCGAAACGTGACACCCGATCCAGTCAGCACAACCACAGTCACAATCACACCCATAATGAACAGTGCTCATAATCATACAATCAAGTAATAGGTTCATGGCATGTAATGGTTCACACATAATCATTTCATTAGATTCGATTCACATTTCCCTATTCACAAACATGCATGCATACAATGAAGCAATTAACCGACATATAACACACAAATAGGAAATTGAACCATCACCTACCTCGAAACCAAGCCTGATTACTCCTACGATACTTGAGCCTTCTCTTTTCGGAATCTTTCAGCTTGTCTTGGTCTAAAATAAGTAATTAACGCAAGGATCAATAAACAAGGCCTAATTTACCCAGATAATAATCAAACTATCAATCCAAGGCCAAACCCAAGATACTAATACTCAACTAGGGCTTTTCCCACCATTAACTTCGTGAAAACCCTACTCCAATGATAATTACACAAGATTCTAAGTTCTAAGAATCGAAATACGGATTATGGGAGTAATAATCTTACCTTTAGCGCTAAAAACCGTGGGACTCTGTCAAGAAACTACCCTGGGTCGTCTCTTAGCTCTCAAGAATGAAGTTTTGTAGAAAATAACGAAATTGGGGTTTTTCCCCGACTTAAGTCGTGACTGGCCTGCCACGATGGGCCCCATTCCGCTACACCAGCCCAGCCCTGACGGGATTAATCCTGCTCTGGTGGCTTGCACGGAGACAAAACCTCAGAATTTGAGTTCCAAGCTCCCATTTTGCAACACACCTTCAACCCTTGACATTCTAAAACTACCCTTTCACGCGAATATCAGTTTCGGGAGTTCTACTTGTCCAAATTCAATTCCGTAAAGCCGTACAAGCTCCTTAACGTCTTGGCTATCCACTCATATGATCAAATTCATAATTACATCCCATTCATTACCAGATTTCCCTAGACCTGATCTGACTCAGATTTCATCCAAGTCTGTCCTAGGCTAGAAATTTTCAAAGTCGCTACTCAAAAGTTTTCTGGCCCAAATTCTTTCCCTATTGGCTTTTCCATAACGATGGGAACATGTCGTTACAAAGTGTAGTTTATATTCATTGTGATGTGTGATTGTTGGTTGGCTTGGATACCACGCCTGGCATATACTAACAATTGGCTCGGGTACCATGCCTGCTACATACTAACGGTTAGCTCGGGTACCATGCCTGCTACATACTAACGGTTAGCTCGGGTACCACACATGGTACATGATATATCTTCATTGGGTCATGTACTACGCTTGATACATATTCAGTTGGCTCAAATACCATGTTTGATACGAGAGATCTATATTCTTAGCTCGGGTATATATCACGTCTTTACAAATTACAAACGGGTGGCTCAGGTATCATGTTAGTACAAATTACTAACGAGTGGCTTGGGTACCACACCTCTTATATTGATTGTTTGTGTGTAAGTGTCGTGAGTGAACTGTATTGGCTTGTTGTGAAACACTTGATCATGTTTGTTACATATGTTATCTGTTTTACAAAGTTGTAGTTACTTGTTCATATTTTATATAACTAGTGAGCTGACCGATGATCCTACCAGTTCATTGTGGATTTTATGTATTGATACTGCACTTGCTCTTTCTTTGTTGAGTACATGACATATTCCAGTGGCTCATTTGCGACCTCAATTGTGACTCTAGCGTTTTCTAAATTCAAGGGTGAGCTGCTTCTTTCGGGCTGCTATGGATTCCTCTGTTTTCTGTGGTCCCTTTTCCGAACTTTGACTCTTTTTGTTTTGGGGTTGCATCCTCGTATTCTAAACTAAGAATACATGTTTTGGTACACGACTTTCAGATTTTAGGGGGTTACTTCTGCGAAAGTTTGGTGATAATGACTTTTATTTATGAAACTTGTTTGAAAGTTTTGAAAATTATTTCCTTTTTAGTGTTGGTTGTATTGCTTGTTAGTAGATAGTTGGTTCTCCCACAGTGGTTTAGTGTGGCTACCTCTCACGGAGGGTTGAGTCTGAACATACACATTGTAACATATTATAACCTTTACTTGTGACTCTTACATGATATTAGTTTTATAAAGTATAAAAAAATAATCAAATCAAAGCAACATATTCAGTGTAATCTTGTAAGTGGAGTTTGGGGAGGATAGAGTATATACATATCCTATCCTTATATAGAAAAGTTATTTTCGATAGATCATCAACTTAAGTAAAGCATTTCAAAGAAACTTGAAAAAGAGACTATAGAAATAAAAACAGTAACAACAAATAAAGCAAAATGAAGAGTGGTACACAAGAAAGAACACTAATGATTATGCAATAATTGAAGTTTACCAGAATCAATAAAATTGAAACCAATATTGATACGATTTCGAAAATTGTAATTTTGATATATGAAATTGAATAACTGAAAAAATAATATGAGATAATTTTTTATAAAATAATCGATTGAACTGAACCGTTAACATTTTCAAGAGCATAAATAATATGCCATTCGAACAAACCAAGAAAAAATCAACCATACCTGAGTTTTCCCAATCTAATACTATCATGTTCACTAGGACGAATCAACCCAACATCTTTAGGAGATATAAACTAGTATGTACCTTTGTTCTTTAATACGCCATCCTAAATTAAGTACATAAAATAACAAAAAAGAAGAATGAATTTTATTTAGTTGAGAACATAATGATATTTAAAAGGTAGAAATTTTGCAGTAATATCTAGTAGATTAACATAATGACCATCTTAAATTACGACAAAACATTGTGTTCAACGATAACAATATCAATTAAAAACACACAATTCACCAAAGTCCAAGGAGTTGTTTAGATGATAAATAGTTATGCATAAAATGTAAAATAAAAATTAGTATTATAGAGATTTTTATAGAGAAATTAGTAATATTTTAGTTATCCATATATTATGTATCTTTATGTTCTATACTTAATAAAATTGAGATGAAGATAAATTTGAGGAAAAGATAAAAGGTAATTTTTTCTTTTATTATTTAAAAATCCCTGCATGTATAGATTTTTTTGCTTAAAAATTATAATATAAGTACTACAATTAAACGTCTCTTTTTATAATTGTTTGTCTTGATATTTTTTAGTTTCTATAGCAAAAATACTATGAAAGAGAACATAAAAAAGAAAAGAAAAAAAGGCATCATTAGTTATTACTAGGGGTGTCAAAAATGAGCTCAACTATAGGTAACCCGTCCAGAATTTTAAGGGTTGAGCTCAAGATTCATTCTCAAGTTCTCAACCTATTTAAGTCTTACCTCATTTTAAAAGAATCATCAATTGAGCCCAATTTAATCTTCAATTTCAACCAATTTTAAGACTCTTTATTTGCATTGATATAATGTATGTTCCTATATTGAATGTATGAATTACTATCTACTTTTTTTTTTTTATCTTTTAGGATTTATCTATCCGTTTGTAATTTCTTTTTTAAAAAATTTTTCGAGTTGAAATTCAAATTGTGGTTATAAAAGTTAAATAATAATATGTTTAAATTATTGAGATCAAGTATGTCAAATTGGGCAGGTGATAACCCAACCCGATTTTTAGCCCATTTGAGTCCAACTCATTTTAGTCCAAAGTAAACTTGGGTGGGTTAACATCCAACGCAATTTCTATTTCAACTCATTCTAATATATCAGATTTCAACCCAACCCAACCCAACCCAACCCGGCCAACCGCCCATTTGACACCCTAATTATTACCCTGAAATGTTAATATAGAACTTTATTGCTATATGTTATATTACCATATTAGATAAGTGACTTCTTAAAGTTGTTGCATCTTTGATACTTCGATTATGACTTGTTCCTATTGAATACTTATACTATTTGAATCTTATGGGTAAAAACTTTTTGCTAATATGGGGTGGGGTGTGTGATACACTGTAACACAAATCAGAAAATCAGCCAACACAAAATCCTCCGAATGTTGATAAAAGTCAATTCAAAGATTAAAATTTCACAAATTTTCTACTTTGGTTCTCAAATCCTCAAAGAGACTCTGAATCTAAAATCGACAATTCTCGTAGACAAAATTTCACATTTCGGGATTGATGAAATCGATAAAATTTCATTCCGACACTAGAAACTTCAAAAGACACCGAAAATCACTTTTTAACAACTTTAGCCTTTCAAACACAGATCTTACGAAAACCCACAATTTTTTACTCAAAGTTATAAACCAACTTTCACAACTTAATCAGAAATAACTCGGAGTCAACATCGAGAGGGAAAAAATAGTAAACTATCAAAAATGACAAACCGGGTCATTACTATAACACCCTATAAAATTTTTGAGCTAATAATCGAACCATCCTTCGTAGTGAGTAAGTTTTACCAAGGAATTTAATTTTTTCCTAAGTTTTAAGGTCACTAGATGTAGCACCTTGAGTTCCAAAAATAACTAAATTGGAAATAGAAAAATCTGAAATTTTGCAAGTTATGTTTAAGTTATGAGTTTTGGGTCAACTTAAAACGACCATAACTCTTAGTACATGATGACTTAGGTGAGCTACAAGATAGCTAATGAAAGATCTTTGAGTTCTCTTTCCAACGCCACCGAGTTTGATAAATTTTGAGCTCAGAGTAAAACGTTATGATTGATTTACTAACGACTCCCAAACCTGGTAGCAGCTCCGCGATGGTTCCGTGTTACAGAGCCAATACGGACCTCACTGCCTGGTAAAAAATTATTCCGACTCCCATCTCGTTTTATTTATTTCTTAAAGGATATTTTGGTCCTAAAAACGCTTAGGAATTCATCTAAATTGCCCTAAACGTGTAGAAAAATCAGTTTTCATAAATCAAACCCTCTCATCCACTCAAAAAATTCTACGCTCAAGGAATTCAAGAAAAGCAAAGGCTAGGGTACTTCTTCCAAGATTTCCCTTCAAGTTCTTCAAGAAGATGGTACTTTCAGGTTTGTAAACTTTCATAGTGTTGGGTTTGTTCACCCTCATGCCAATCATGTTTAATTCTATCCGTGAATTCATTTTTGAGATTGAATTATTAAGTTCTTGAGATGTTCTTGAGTTTTAGCCATTATTGAATAACTTTGAGTTCTTGAGGTGTGAGTTTTGCGAACGAGTTGAGTTTCTTGATAAATTTTATATGGGTTTCATTGAAATCATTCTAGGTTTGTGAATTTTTATGAACTTGGTCGAGAAAACTACTTCGGGTGTGAGTTGAGTCGAGTTTGGGGGAGGAACAAAAGATCGGGCAAATAATTGCACCTAGGTCTGCGTCGCGGAGGCGCTTAAGTTTTCAGCATCTAGTCGGTCACCCCCTCTCCGCATCGCGGAGAGGATACGGAGTCCTCTGCCTCAAAAATATTTTAGCAACCAAAAATTTAATTCCATCTCTGCATCGCGCCAGTGTTCTTTAAGTTGGGTCTTCACCCGTTCTTGTGATCAACTATCTTAACCCTCCTAAATCATTGAGAGGTCCTACATTCCAAAGCATTACCCTTGTATCCATAATTCAAATTCAAGGTAGAGTTAAAAGTTAAGTCTTAAGTGTTCTTTCGAACATTTTGAGAAAGTCCCTTTGAGTCTTTTTAGGAGTCTTCTTCAACTTCTAGTAACTAGTTTCAAGACTTGAGCAAGTGACTATGAGGATGAGGAGAATGTATGCATGAGTCTACTTTGTCATCATGAGATCCTTCATATCATGAACCATAACTCTTGAATTCATAATTCACACTCAACAGAGAGTTAAGAGTAGAGTTCAAGAAAGTCTTTAAGTTCAATTATGAATCTTTTGAGATCAACTATCGAGTTGAGCTAAGTTTTGAGTAAGTAAGTATGAGAATGAGAAGATTCGTATACATGAGTTCCTTATTGATATTTTGACCCTTTAGTCGAGTCATTCATGCCCATAACTTCCACATGAACTCCATCAGTTAAGTACCTTTGAGATGAGTAGTATCTTCAAGTTCTAAGTCGTGAGTATTGAGTTCCTAATCCCCTTTGAGATTATATTTCTAATCATGGGATTATTACCTGTTACCCATGAAGTCCTTGAGTTGAGTTGTTCATGCCTATAATTCCGCATGAACCCTATAAGTCAAACAATTTTGAGATGAGAAGTATCTTTGAGTCCTTGAGTTGAGTAGTTCATGCTCATAATTCCGTATGAACTCTCTGAGTTGAGCATTCTTGAAATGAGTTTTATCAGTGAAGTTCTTGAGTCCTATGTATGGTTATTGAAAACGTTGCATTGAGTCGTTCACGTACATAATTCGGCATGAACCATATTTTAAGAAGTTTTTTACAAACGTTTTTACTTTGTTTTAAGACTTAAGCTTTAATTTGAGTAAAGAGTAAGAGTAAAGTTCATTTCTTCAAAGATTATACGGGAACTAGGTATTCCCAAGAGTTAAAATATTTTCACATTTGAGCAAGAAAGGAAACATCGATCTCCCAGAGAGCCTTTGAGCTAGTTTTTGAGTAATTATCTGTAACATCTCGAAATTTTAAATAACTAGGAAGAAACTGATAATTGGAAATAGCCATTTGGAAAGAATGAAAAATCTGGAAAATTTGTTCAAGTTAGGAAAAGTTAAGTTTTGGTCAACTTCAAACGGCCATAACTCCTAGATCAGGATGAGTTAGGTGTACTTCCAGATATAGTTGGAAAGATCTTGGAATTATGTTTCCAATGCCGCTGAGTTTGCACGATTTTGAGTTCGTATGAGTGAGTTATGCCCTTTGGAAGTTGGGTTGTGCGATTAAGGAAAGTCTAATCCGGATTTTTGAAGGGTAGATTAGTCTTTTCCTTACCCAATTAATTTAATTCGTTTTAGTGAATTAAGTAAGGGTCAAATCAGAATGAGATCAGTTTAGACAATTGGAAATTCACGCTAGGGCTTAGAGAAAAGAGAAAAGAGGAGAAAGGAGATGGAAAGCTCAGATTTCGCTAAGATCGTGCGATTTGGCGGTGGATTTCGCCAAGGAATTAATCTTACAAGGTATGTGAGTCTTTCATAGCATTGGGTTCATTCACCCACGTGCCAAACATGTTTAGTTCAGCGAAATTCGTCCTAAAAGATTTTGAAAGTTGATGTTCTTGACATTGTATTCTTGAATTTGAATGTTGTTCTTGAATTGGGATGAATTGAGGAGTTTCTGAGATCTTTACTTTGAGTTAAGTTCTTGAGTACATATGCTGGGTATCGGGATCTAAAATAAATTTGAGAATTATAGTCGAGTTTAGGCGAATTAGGGCTATAAAGCAGAGAAGGAAAAAATCGAGCCTGATCTGGCACGCAAGTCCGCACCGTGGACTTGCTCCCCCAGTGACCAAAAAGTTTCTCTGCGCCGCGGTTAAGACACAAACTCCTCTGTCTCAAAATTTAATTTCAGGAGTAATTATTTCAAAACATCTCTGCGTCGCGGACTTGTTACAAGATGGTGATTTCGTGACTTTTCTCATGTTTAGCTATTTAAGATCATTCCTAAACATCATGTGATCCTTCCTATCACAAATCAAAATCCTTGAATCCATTATTCAATTCAAGGACCAGTTAAAAGTCAAGTGAAGAGCAGTTAAGATCAAAGTCTAGAGAAGTTCTTAAAGTTTTCCAAAAGTCTTTTGCAAACGTTTTAACCTTGTTTTAAGACTTAAGTTTTGAGTTCATTAAAGAGTAAAGCTTGAAGTGCATTTCTTCAAAATTATATGGGGACTATGTATTCCCAAATGGTTTAAAATGTTTTCACATTTAAACAATAAAGGAAATCTCGATTTCCAAAGAGCCTTCGGGCTAGTTTTCAGAAAAGAGTAATCGCTTTCTAAATGAAGCAAGAGGATAAACTTTGATTTCCAGGATAGCCTTTGAGCTAAGTTTTTGAGCACTAATCTCAAATCACAGAAGAAGTATGTTTTTAAAATATAAGAGCTAATATTATATTATTTTTGGGAGTAGTATTGAGCACCGATATGGGGGAGAGTTCAGACAACTCACAGCCCCCATAAACCATGTAGCCATCATTGGTTAAAAAGGTTCATACTTTTTAGATGATTCCTTTTGTGCTTTTTAGCATAGACTAGTGGATCCACTTAGTAGTTCAAGTTCTATACCCCGGCAAGGTATTGGACGGCCCTGGCAGCGTGAGGCAAAACACTGTATCATCACAATAGCTCTTACGTAATGGTTGTCGGTTAGAGAAATTCCCACAGTAGTAATTGTATTCTTATATACACAGTCTATTGTATTTTCACATACATTTCAGAGTTTTGTTGTATCCTTGCATACACAGAGAGTTGACATTATGTTTTTAAACAACTTTTCTTTATATTGCACTTGTTTTAAACTGCTTTATATTGAAATGAGTTCAGTTATGTTGAGTTGAGTTGAGCCAGGTAAGTTCTTCAGATTCCTTTCAAGCCTATGTTGTATTTAGCATTCCAACTTGCATACTCGTACATTCAATGTATTAATGCCAGTTGGCCTGTATCTTATTATGATACAGACACAGGTAACTAGGATAGGCATCCAACGCATCGTTGATCCAGGAAGCACTCCAGAGTCAGATAATAAGCCTCCTTGCATTTCAGAGGTCTCCTTTTATTGCTTTCAGTTATTTTATCAGTTCATTAGGATGTTGTGGGGCTTGTCCCAACATCCATCTCAGTTGTTTTTAGAGGCTTCATAGATAGTCAGTTAGTTAGTAGTTCAGTTGTCTTTATATTGCCATTCAGATGTTGTTTACAGACTTCAGATGTCGTTTTGGCTGAGTTTATATCTCTTTAAAGTTATGTTATGAGATTATCTTGTTAAGTTAAGTCTTCCGCTGAGTAAGTAAGCCAGGCCAAGGGTTCACTTGGGGCCAGCAATAGTTCTCGAGTGCTAACCATGTCCATGGTGTAGGCTCGGGACGTGACATTATCTCAAACCACAGAAAAAGTTATGTTTTTAAACATATGAGATGAGTATATTTTGGGAGTAGTATTGATCACCGATATAGGGATGCGAGTTAAGATAACTCATGTCTCCATAAACCATGTAGCCATCATGGGTAGAAAGGATCATACTTTTTAGATGACTCCTTAGTGTTTTTTAGCATAGATTAGTGGATCCACTTAGTTAAGGTGTTCTATATGACGACAAAGTATATGATAGGTCTAGGAGCGTGGGCAAGACATTGTATCATCACTTAGGCTCATAGTGGTGGTTGTCGGTTAGAGAAACTCCCACAGAGTTATATTGTATTTTTATATACACACTGAGTATTATTGTGTTCTTCAATACATTGAGTTTCTATCTACAGTTTTACAACTTTCCATATATATTGCATCTCTTACTATTGCTTTATCCTTGAGTATTCTGAGTTGCGTATTTTGAGTTGAGTATCTCGAGTTGATTTGTGCTTCATTGTGTCGAGTACCTTATTGTTGAGTTTCACTGAGTTGAGAACCTTATTTCTGAGTTGACTTTCTTATTCTTGAGTACTTCTGAGTTGAGTAAGTTTGAGTAGTTTTGAGTATCCTTGAGTATTCCTTGAGTTGAGTAAGTTTGAAAAGAGGTAAGTATGTTTCCTTTTTATCAAGTTCAAGTTTATGTTATGCTTTAGAATTTCCCTTACATGCTCGTACATTCCACGTACTGAGCCATTTGGCCTGCATCTTTTCATGATGTAGATCTAGGTATTCAGGATCATCAACAGGAGCTTTGTTGATACCACATAGAGTTCGAGTTAGCTATGGTGAGTCTCCTTGCTTCTGGAGGGTTCCACTTTTACTTTCAGTTATATCAGTTGTATGAGGCCGTGGGTCTTGTCCTGACTTCTATCTTTGTCATTTAGAGGTTTCATATATAGATAGTAGAGTTTCAGAAGTCTGTTCATTTATTTTGTTAAATGTCTTTAAGACTTAAGTTGCCTATTTTGGGGCGAGTTGAATATATTATATTATTTAGAGTTTTGTTTTAAGTTAAAGCTTTGTATTTAAGTTTCATGAAATTTTATTCAGTTTTTAATCTTTTGTATGCTTAAGTTAGACTTCGGCTTGTAGTCAACCTGGATAAGGGTTCGTTTGGGGAGCAACAATGGTTCTTGAGTGTCGGCCACGTCCAGGGTTTAGACTCGGGTCGTGACAAATTTGGTATCAGAGCCAGGTTCAAGTGTCGTAAAGTGTCTATGAAGTCGTGTCAAGTAGGATCTTATTTATGGTTGTGAGGGACCCACTTCTATAAATGAGGGACTATAGACATTTAAAAAAAGTTTGCATTCTTTTAATACTCTTAATCGTGCAATAGAGCTATGCCATATAGATTTATTCATACTCGTGCCTTTCTTAGATTTATTCGATTACCCATCATACTAGAGGTGGTTGAACATAAAAGTCAGTCCCTTATCGATGAGGTTTTCTTAGAAAAAGTCTTGAGGAAGTCATCAGACTCCATAGGGGATTGAGAGAAGCCCATGAGAGAGTTAAGTGTTGAGTTTCAGAGGAATGAACCCATAATTATATGAATCGTGCGTTTGAGCTAAAAGCGAGCTCTACTCTCTTCTCTAAGCCATTTTCAGCGGAGACCTTTAAGAGGATGGTATGTTTAGAGCTTGGGTAATATCTTCATCCAAAAAACTAGGATGAGTTACGAGATCATGAGCAGTAGTAGTGAAAGAGCCTAGAGTTAGAGGAAAGTATGTAGAGGTTTAATAACCTAAGTAAGGGAGGTGGTGTTTTGGCAAGCTATGTTACTATAGTCATGTATCTAGTAAGTTAGTAATGAGGAGTTTTCCCTTATGGGTAGACTAAGAAGTGATGAGTTGTGAAGATTCCATCATAGGAGGTAGAGTGTGTTGTAGCTAGAAAGGAGTTTGTGATGAAGTGTCATTGTGTAGTGCTGATCAAGTGTAAGTGTTGAATAGAAGAGCAGAAGTATACGTGAGGTGATATATCTAAGCTAGACTTATGATTTGGAGGGAGAACCCATAATATTCAAAGTGTTATAGAACTAATTAGGCAAAGATGTATAGTGAATGAGTTAATAGTACTCAAGTTGTGAAGGGAAGTGTGTTAGTAAAATTGTAAGTATGAAGACGAAGAGGTAAGAATTGACTATTTGTCATGAAATTTTAGTGGGAGAATGATTATTAACTTTGTATCTAGTAGCTGTAAGTTAGTATAGTAGGCGAGCAATCATATTGATATTCAGGTTTAGTAATAAACACTAAGCTTGAATTTGAGATAAGTGTCATGATCAAAAGAAAGGCAACATGAGGGTGATGATGTTAGTCTTGAGATTTGATCTAGAAAACTTAACATAGAGTAGGTGAGGAATTGAGGTGATAAGCTGCAATAAATATGAGTGGTACAAGTGAGAGACCCTTACCTTTAGATAAGGGCAGTGAAGTGTGGCTAAGTCACAAGAGTAACAAGAGCATCAAGAGGTGTACCAAGGAGGTATGTTACCAGATGAGGTTCCAATTAAGTTATAATTTTCCATGTATGCCTAGATAGCATAATTGAGTTGTCAATGTGGAATAGGTCCAGTATTAGCTTTAGACCTAAGGGGGAGATGATAGTATGAGAAATCAAGTCAAGGGTTGAGAATTTCTTAAGGAACTGGTTAGTAGGGGTATAGGGAGTTGTTTGAGCACTAAGCTTGAATGTGGTGCTGTTAAACATTGGGTGATTCTTGATATGAGCCCAATGTGGTGGTAAAGAGTAATAGTCTTGGAGTGAGATTCCCTATAGAGAGGTATAGAACCCGAACCTAAGGATTTTAGGTTAAGCTTGAATATAGTGAGAGTGTACCATTAGCCTCAGACCTTAGTATGAGTAACCCCATTCCCTACCCAGTTCAGTCGTCATTCAAGAACGAATGATCCCAAGGGGGAGATATTGTAACACCCCAGAAATTTTTTGAGCTAAGACTCAAACCATCCTTCATATTGAGTAAGTTTTACCATGGAATTTAATTTTTTCCTAAGTGTTAAGGTCACTAGATGTAGCACCTTGAGTTCCAAAAAGAACTAAATTGGAAATAGCAAAATCTGAAATTTTGCAAGTTATGTTTAAGTTATGAGTTTTGGGTCAACTTAAAACGACCATAACTCTTAGTACATGATGAGTTAGGTGAGCTACAAGATATCTAATGAAAGGCCTTCGAGTCCTCTTTCCAACGCCACTGAGTTTGCTAAATTTAGAGCTCATAGTAAAATGTTATGGCTGATTTACTAACGACACACAAACCTGGCAGCAGCTCCGCGATGGCTCCGCGATGGCTCCGCGTTACGGAGCCAATACAGACCTCACTGCCTGGTGAAAAATTATTCCGACTCCCAGCTCATTTTATTTATTTTTTAAAGGGTATTTTGGTCCTAAAAACCCTTAGGAATTCATCTAAATTGCACTAAACGTATAGAAAAATCAATTTTCATAAATCAAACCCTCTCACCCACTCCAAAAATTCTACGCTCAAGGAATTCAAGAAAAGCTAAAGCTAGGGTTCTTCTTCCAAGATTTTCCTTCAAGTTCTTCAAGAAGATGGTTCTTTCATGTATGTAAGCTTTCATAGTGTTGGGTTTGTTCGCCCTCACGCCAATCATGTTTAAATCTATCCTTGAATTCGTTTTTGAGATTGAATTATTAAGTTCTTGAGAAGTTCTTGAGTTTTAGCCATTATTGAATGACTTTGAGTTCTTGAGGTGTGTGTTTTGCAAACAAGTTGAGTTCCTTGATAGATTTTATATGGATTTCATTGAAATTGTTTTGGGTTTGTCAATTTTTGTGAACTTGGTCGATAAAACTACTTTGGGTGCGAGTTGAGTCGAGTTTGGGAGAGGCACAAAAAATTGGGCAAATAATTGCACCTAGGTCTGAGTCGCGGAGGCGCTTAAGTTTTCAGTATCCAGTCAGTTACCCCCTCTCCACGCCGCGGAGAGGATACGGAGTCCTTTGCCTCAAAAATATTTTAGTAACCAAAAATTTAATTCCATCTCCGCATCGCACCAGTGTTCTTTAAGTTGGGTCTTCGCCCGTTCTTGTGATCAGCTATCTTAACCCTCCTAAATCATTGAGAGGTCCTACATTCCAAAGCATAAACCTTGAATCCATAATTCAAATTCAAGGTAGAGTTAAAAGTTAACTCTTGAGATTTCTTTCGAACATTTTGAGAAAGTCCCTTTGAGTCTTTTTAGGAGTCTTCTTTAACTTCTAGTAACTTGTTTCAAGACTCGAGTAAGTGAGTATGAGGATGAGAATGTATTCTTGAGTCTACTTTGTCATCATGAGATCCTTTATATCATGAACCATACCTCTTGAATTCATAATTCACATTCAAGAGAGAGTTAAGAATAGAGTTCAAGAAAGTCTTTGAGTTCAATTGTGAATCCTTTGGGAACAACTATTGATTTGAGCTAAGTTTTGAGTAAGTAAGTATGAGAATGAGAAGAGTCATATCCATGAGTTCCTTATTGATATTTTAACCCTTGAGTTGAGATGTTCATTCCCATAACTTCTGCATGAACTCCATCAGTTGTGTACCTTTGAGATGAGTAGTATCTTCAAGTTCTAAGTCTTGAGTATTGAGTTCCTAATCCCCTTTGAGATTATATTTCTAATCATGGGATTATTACCTGTTACCCATGAAGTCCTTGAGTTGAATTGTTCATGGCCATAATTCCGCATGAACCCTATAAGTCGAACATTCTTGAGATGAGAAGTATCTTTTAGTCCTTGAGTTGAGTAGTTCATGCTCATATTTCCGCATGAACCCTCTGAGTTGAGCATTCTTGAAATGAGTTGTATCAGTGAAGTTCTTGAGTCCTATCTATGGTTATTGAAAACCTTGCATTGAGTTGTTCACGTCCACAATTCGGCATGAACCATATTTAAGAAGTTTTTTACAAACGTATTAACTTTGTTTTAAGATTTAAGCTTTAATTTGAGTAAAGAGTAAGAGTAAAGTTCATTTCTTCAAAGATTATATGGGAACTAAGTATTCCCAAGAGTTAAAATGTTTTCACATTTGAGAAAGAAACGAAACATCGATTTCCCAGAGAGCCTTTGAGCTAGTTTTTGAGTAATTATCTCAAACCACCGAAAAAGTTATGTTTTTAAACATATGAGCTGATTATATTTTGGGAGTAGTATTGAGCACCGATATGGGGACGCGAGTTTAGATAATAAGTAAGGCACATAGATCTCAATGTAGGAATCGTGGAAAGGCAAGTAAACTACCTTGCTCCACTAGCTAGGTAACTCCTTTTTCTAACTAAGAAAGCAACAAATCCTTGTTGCCTGCAAATAGGGCTTGTTCTCATTCCCTCCTCATTTTTCTTATATAGTCCGTATTTCAAGTACACCAACAACTAAAGATGCTTAAAGATCAATCGCCGGAACAAGAACTAAATAAAGCCCCTTAATCAGATAAAGTTATTTGGTCCCTAACCCCAGCCGAAAGATCAGCCTCAGAAAGAAAGTTCTCGGCTCTTAAAGGCACACCAAACTCAGGTTTAAAAGCTAATGTGTTTTCATCCCTTTCTTCGGAAACCTATGAATTAAACCACATGCTCCACCTCTTGTGCAGGACCACGTCAATTCCTTTGAGTTTCGGTCTTTCAACCGTACTCCCCAGGCGGAGTGTTTCACGCGTAAGCTGGGCCCCTGATCCACGTAGACCAAGGGCGAACACTCATCATATACGGAATAGACTACTAGGGTATCTAATCCGTAGTGTGGTTGGCGACTTTGAAGGCTTATCCACTACGAAGCACCCCGTTTGTTGATTATGCCCTTCTTGGTGATGATATCCTAATCACCGACAGGAAGGTGGCCAATCAGTACAGTAGGTTATTGGATAGACTCAGTGTTACCATTAACTCAAGTCTCCAAAAACCATGTAGTCATCATGGGTAGAAATGATCATACTTTTTAGATGACTCCTTAGTGGTGGCAAATTATAAGACAGTTCTGGCAGCATGGGCAGGATGTTGTATCATCACTTAGGCTCATAGTGTTGGTTGTCGGTTAGATAAAATCACACATAGTTATATTGTATTTTTATATACACACTAAGTATTATTGTATTTTTCAATACATTGAGTTTCTATCTACAGTTTTACAACTTTCCATATATATTGCATCTTTTACTATTGCTTTATCCTTGAGTATCCTGATTTGCGTATTTCGAGTTGGGTATCTTGATTTGATCTATGCTTCATTTTGTCGAGTACCTTATTGTTGAGTTTCACTGAGTTGAGAACTGTATTTCTGAGTTGAGTATCTTATCCTTGAGTACTTCTGAGTTGAGTAAGTTTGAGTAGTTTTGAGTATCCTTGAGGATTCCTGGAGTTGAGTAAGTTTGAAAAGAGGTAAGTATGTTTCCTTTTTATCAAGTTCAAGCTTATGTTATGCTTTAGAGTTCCCCTTACATGCTTGTACATTCCACGTACTGAGTTAATTGGCCTGCATTTTCATGATGCAGATCCAGGTATTCAGGATCATCAACAAGAGATTCGTTGATACCACATGGAGTTTGAGTTAGCTATGGTGAGCCTCCTTGCTTCCGGAGGGTTCCACTTTTACTTTCAGTTATATCAGTTGTTAAGAGGTCATGGGTCTTATCCCGACTTCCATCTTTGTCATTTAGAGACTTCATAGATAGACAGTAGAGTTTCAGAAGTTTGTTCATTTATTTTGTTAAATGTCTTAAGGACTTAAGTTGCCTATTTTGGGGCGAGTTGAATATATTATATTATTTAGAGTTTTGTTTTGAGTTAAAGCTTTGTATTTAAGTTTCATGAATTTTTATTCAGTTTTTAAGCTTTTGCATGCTTAAGTTAGTCTTCCGCTTGTATTCAACCAGGATGAGGGTTCCCTTGGGGACCAACAATGGTTCTTGAGTGTCGGTCACGCCCAGGGTGTAGACTCAGGTCGTGACAATTACATTCACTTGGGACTAACAATGATTTTTGAATGTCGAACATGTACAGGGTGTGTAGGCTTGGAGCATGTGTTTGCAACAAATTTTCTTAAGAGGTGAAAATTAATTGCAAGCAAAATAAATAACAGAAAATGTGATTTTTGTTGATGAATCTTGTGCGTACCATTTTGTTGTTCTCTTGATTCTTCTCTCCTAAGCTTCTCCGTGATTCGAGGGCCTTCAGTAGCATATTTCTCAAATGTAGGATTATGTATACCTCCTTGGGATGTATTTGATCTCCGGGAACATTGGGAAGCACTTCGTCGGTGCAAGTCGATCTCTGGGAAGAATTCCGTTGACCACTCCTTCGAAAAGCTATGTAGGTGGTGTTGTAGCTTTCTCTAATTGCAGAATGCTTGTTGAAGATTTTTTCTTCCCTCTTAGAATATCATGTTCATCCCCTATTTATAGTTGTAGGGGTGGACAAGGTTGCTTATGATTGGCCAAAGGTTGTCATTTTGACTCTTGGCGGATTGTAATTGGTTCTTGCATTTGACTAGGACTACCACCTCATTTGGACACATTGTGTCACCTCGTTGGTCTTAGATGCCTAGTCACTATGACACGTGGCATGGGTTTGAGCTTCAAGGTAAAATGGACCTTGGACTTGAATTTAATAAAAATGGACTGATTTATTTGTAAAGCCCAAATTAATCATCCAACCCAAATAAACATGGATTTAATCCAAATTTTGTATGAATTAAATCCAATAAATTTTTTGTGTCTACATATGCCCCCTACTTCAAGCCTTGTTGAAGTGTAGGGTTTGCCGACACTTGATTGCGAGACTTGAAGTATTACAAATCCAACAATATCACTCTTAAGACATTTGCTTGACTTCGTTTCTTGCGATGAAACAAGTTGCATGGTATGGTCATGTGCAATCCCATTTCGATGTGCTCCTAAGGACTTTTGTTATTTCAATCCACTTGAGGGACGATATGGAGGACTCTCTCTCTCGAGATAAGCAAATCAATGTGACAAAGTTGTATGAATTTTAAATTCAAAAAACTTTCACCATAGACTTGAATACAAATTTGGACACCAATACTTAGACTGTCACACAATAACTCACCAAAGTTGAATTTCAAATAAAAGAACATAACTTGATTTGCTTCTTTTTTGGAAACCTTCAACTTGGAAACAATTGGTAATTTAATAATCACACTAAGTTTTCTTTCCTTTGCTTGATTTTGTAAGAATCATTCTTGAAATCTCAAGATTTATTACTTTTATTTTTAGTGCTAGCAACTTCCATTTAGATGGGTAAGGATTGATATGATTTGCTTCTTCCAATTTTACCAAAGCTTTCCTTGTACAAGAAATACAAATTGTTTAAAGGAACTTCTATATAAGAATATCCCATGTAAAAAGGATTGATCAAAGAATCATTGAAAAAAAATAATTCTCCTAACCAAATCAATGTGGAACTCCAAATTTGGTGTGTTCTTTTCTCAATTTCGTGCAGTCTCGCCAAAATGTTCTTTTCAAGGTGTAAAAGAATTCAAATGACAAACGACTTGATTCTGGAGAAACTAGACTTATAGTACTATGACATATCCAAAAATACATCAAAAACATTTTGTATTGACGGAAATTGATTCTTTGAAGTTGGTCTCCAAATCTGGAAGTTCTCCTCACAGTTATGCGCAATCTCGCCAAACGTCCCGTTCTCGGTATAGGAGCATTCAAAGGATGAGAGACTTAATTTTAGAGAAACTAGACTTGTAGTACTACGACATATCCAAACATAAACATCAAAAACCTTTCGTATTGATGGGAATTGATTTTTGAAGTTTGTCGTCAAATCTGGAAGTTTTCCTCACAGTTATGCACAATCTCGCCAAAACGTCCTTTTCTCGGTGTAGGAGCATTCAAATGACAATCGGTTTGATTCTGGAGAAACTAAACTCTTAGTAATACGACAGACCCAAAAATCAACATAAAAAACCTCTCACATTGAGGGGCATTGATTTTTGAAGTTGGTCTCCAAATCTGGAAATTCTCCTCACAGTTATGTGCAATCTCGCTAAAACACCCTTTTCTTGGTGTAGGAGCATTTAAAAGACGATCATATTGGTTCTGAAGAAACACGATCTTTAGTACTACAACATATCCAAAAATCAACATAAAAACCTTTCGTGTTGACAGGAATTGATTTTTGAAGTTTGTTTCCAAATCTGGAAGTTCTCCTCACAGTTATGTGCAATCTTGCCAAAACGTCCTTTTCTCGGTGTAGGAAATTTGAAACGACAATTGGCTTGATTCTGGAGAAACTAGACTTTTAGTACTACGACATATCCAAAAATCAACGTCAAAACCCTCTCACATTGACGGGCATTGATTTTTGAAGTTGGTCTCTAAATCTGGAAGTTCTCCTCACAGTTATGCGCAATCTCGCTAAAACACCCTTTTCTTGGTGTAGGAGCATTCAAACGACAAGTAGATTGCTTCTAAAGAAACTATATCTTTAGTACTACGACATATCCAAAAATCAACTTAAAAAATCTTTCGTGTTGACGGGAATTGATTTTTGAAGTTTGTCTCCAAATTTGGAAGTTCTCCTCACAATTATGTGCAATCTCGCTAAAACGTTCTTTTCTAGGTGTAATGAGCATTCAAACGATGAGCGAATTTATTATGGAGAAACTAGACTTTTAGTACTATGTAATATCCAAAAATAAATGTCAAAAACTTTCCGTATTGACGGGAATTTTTTTTTAAAAATTGGTTTTAAAATTTTGCCGTTTTCCTCACAGATTTGTGTCTTTAAGATTTTCTTGTTTCTCTTTCTTGCCGGTAATGGTTCTGGTTGTATATTTATTTATGCATTGACATGTTTCTTAAACATGGGATATTGACTTCAAGATCCAATTTGTCTGAAATTCAAAGCTTCGTGTTATTGGCACCACCATGTCGAACAAGATTGTTGTGGTGTTGCTCATGTTTATCATGCCTTATTGAAGAGTCATGTACTTACTACGTATATTATCGGAAGTAGATCAACCAAGAAAAATTAAAAACTTCATGCAGTTGGTACCGATGACTCCAATATTTTTTTCTTTTCATGTTTCTAAAAGAGCCTAAACATCTAGAAGATGCACAGTTTTTTAACACAATCGACGTGGAACCATTTGTCTCATCCTTGCAGTATTGAAAAAAAACTTACTTGAGGCCATTCACTTTTCTTGCAGCCTTGGTAGAGACAACTTGCCACCTCCATCTTCATCCCCATTTTCGGCTCCACAAGAGAAACATTTGGAGTGTTTTTATATCATTTCTGGCGAGAAAGCAGATGGCGTGAGCATGGTGAAAAAAACACTTGGTGTAGGCCCTCAAACAACAACCAACTAGATTACGGATAAGCTTATGCTTCAAGCTTCAGTGTAAATTGACATCTTGCTTTCAGTTTTGTAACGACTCGAAAAATGATAGGTTAAGCAAGAGCCTATGACTTTGTGTTGACTTTATAATGAGGTTCTATGAGGGGTTTTTATGTAATTTCATTTTAATTGTGTTACATTCGACAATTTAAAATGAATATGAAGAAGCTTG
>JAJOOS010007116.1:0-31002 GCA_029582725.1 Solanum chiquidenum
GGGGGTCCAGGGTAGTGGTGAAAAAAATAAAATTTTGAAGTTGAAAATATTTTTTTAAAATAAACTTAAATTTTTTTTGGTGGGTGGGAGGGCAGGTATGTGGGTGGGGACTGGGTAGGGGGTGGGTGGTCGGGGATCGAGGGTAGAGGTGAAAAATGAAATTTTGAAGTTGGAATTATTTTTTAAAAACAAACTTAAATTTTTTTTGGGGCGGGGGTGGGGAGCTGGTGGGTGAGTGGGTGGGTGCGGGGGTCAAGTGTAGGGGTGAAAAAATAAAATTTTGAAATTGAAAATAATTTTTAAAAACAAACTCGATTTTTTTTTTGGGTGAGGGGTGGGTGGTCGAGGATCGGGATGAAAAATAAAAAAATTGAAGTTGAAAATATTTTTTAAAAATAAATTTAAATTTTTTAAAACAAAAAAATTGTAATTTGAAGTTGGAATAGAGTTTTGGAAAATGTTTTCCTTAAGTTTTGAAGGAAAGTCATTTTCTTTAAATTTGAGGAAAATGAGTTGATTTGGAAAACATTTTCCAAAACATTTAACCCAACCAAACATGAGAAAATTGAAAAACATTTTCCGGAAAATGTTTTCCTTCATACCAAACACACCCTTAGACTTCACCCTTTATGTGCATTGCTTCCTCCCCATTACTCTATTGAGGATTGTAATGTTGCGGGTTATGACATACCAAAAGGGACAACTGTTTTTGTAAACGCGTGGTCTTTAGGAAGAAATCCAAAGTATTGGGATAGGGCAGAAGAGTTCATTCCAGAAAGATTCATAGAAAATAACATAGATATAAAAGGACAAAATTTCGCGTTGTTGCCATTTAGTTCCGGAAGGAGAAGGTGCCCGGGGTATAGCCTTGGTATGAAGGTTGTTCGAACAACAATGGCTAATTTGTTGCATGGGTTCAATTGGAAATTAGCAGGAGATACGAAGCCAGAAGATATAAGCATGGAGGAGATTTATGGATTGACTATACACCCAAAAAAGCGGATATCTTTGATCGTGGAACCAAGACTTCCCCTCCATCTTTATTAGTACTTTAATTTGTTCTGTTTTTATCAATCTTGTTCAGTTTAAGCTACATCTAACATTAAAATAAAATTCCATATTTGACAAAGCAACACTTTTAAAATTGATCTTCTTTCACTTCTTGCTTCATCCTAAAAAATCTGTTGCATGTATAAAGTTATCCCTTTTGAAAATTGAAAAGCAGCAATAAAATGTTCCAAAGGCTAATTTCTTTAGAAGTAGAGGTAAAATTTGCGTACACATTAGTTTCTTTAGATCCGCCTTATGAAATCATATTGGATTGTTGTTGCTATATACTTTAAATTCCCGTCTTATTTATTAGAGAAAATTTTATTGATCTTCCTCTTCAGTTTGTTTCTTAATTATAACATTATTTTTTAGTTGTGATTTGAAATATTACACTGGCCTGTCTTGTTTTGATTTTTCTAACAAAAGTCAAGTTAGTTATTTTAAATAATATATTTTTATAAATTCCAAGATTGCCCTTTTGCGTCCTTAATCACTAATAAAAAGTAAGGTTGTTTGACCAAACTTGTACGAGTAAATACCAATTCGATTTTTGATGATTCTATCAGCTTGGAACAGAAGTGAACAGAGCTAATTAATCAATAAGTCAAAATATGTCATTTTACTTTGTGTTTTATTGTAGTTCTTATTTTTTATATATAACATTGTTTATTTTTGTTTTCAACAATCTATCCTAGTATGCTACTCCCTCTATCCCTAATTACTTGTCTATTTTTCCTTTTATAGTTGTTCCTAATTACTTGTCCATTTTGACAAATCAAGAAAGGACAATTTTTTTTTACCTATTATACCCTCAATTAAATGACTAATTAATTTGAAAAATGTAGAACTTTTCATCCACTTAATAATTAATAGGGGTAAAATGGTAAACTCACTATGTCATTAATTATTTTTTTAATAGATATGCCAATTCAAAAGTGGACAAGTAATTAGGGACAGAGGGAGTATTTATTAATTATCACACTATTTAGTTGTTGTCTTTGCTTCTTTCTGGTAGACTTTGTACCGTTTTATTGTTGTTTACTATCTTTCTTCACTTGAGCCGAGAGTCTTTCGGAAACAACCTCTCTACCTCCATGAGGTAATGATAAGGATTACATATATTCTATTCCCTTCCGAGTCTATTTCCCCTGATTGCAGAACTCAAGTTCAGCCAAGCAATGAACTAAAAGGCACATTTCTAACGTAATTATGTTCAGATGACTCAAGCTCTGGAGGGTGGAACTAACGAGAACTCGAATCCCGAGATCATATTAGGACTACTTCAATGGACTTCAGGATGGAAAATTTGAATTATCCAAAGAATGAGGAACCACAAAATACTCATATTGGACCAGCAGTTGAGTTATCAAGAAATGTTGAAACATCAAATGGAACTAAGGAAGCAAGTGATCCTCCTGGTGACAAACTTGTGTTAGGCTCTCAATTAGCACCACAACAAGAAGAGGCAGAAAGCGGCGATTTTGATTATTCAGCAAAACTTCAAACTCAGAACAATGTATCGACCCTATCAACTTAACAATGATAATTTACATCAACCAGCTATTATGATACCGTCATAAATATCCCATCCATTCTTAACCAAAGATTTCAAGAAATGTTTTTTTAAGAAAAAAGGAATTAAATGCTTAAATTATATCTGATATAGTGATATTACTAACATATTGGAAACTACTCAAATTGTAGTCGATTTAACATATGCATGAAACTATATCCATAATTATATTAGAGAAACACACAAGAACCTTGAGCATTGTCGAACTCACCACCATAATTCCATAAACAATGTATCAACCCTATCAGATTCCAGCTCTTCCTCTATTTCATGAGGAATGGAGAAATAGTGATTGAGGATAATATGTGATTGTGATGCCGTGATGGATCAAGAGCTCTTCTTGAAACAAGAAGAGAAACTTGTCATGGTTAGGAAACGAAATAGACACCACCCCCATTAGCAATGGATGGACATTGCAATGTTGTCCTACACCAAAGAATCAGTTGAGTATGGAAGGCTACACTTAAAAAAATAAACTTAAAAAAAAGTACCTTCCTATTCGCAGTGTCTAAGCCCACAGTTCTCATTTTAACATAGTAACCAAAAAAAACTAGCACAATAATTCCCTAGTACAAATCTGGAAGATATAGGTTTACACATAGTGAAACTTGTTAGGCCAGCATAATAATAATTCAATAGGTTTTGGTCATGGAATATGGTTAGTTTAGCTACAAGTACCGGGCTGAGTAGTTCTATCCACCAAGGCTTGAACAAATGAGAAGAAGATATCACCAAACAGTGTCTTTGGAAGAGTTACAGTAGTAAATGGCTCAAAATCCATTTCCAAAATGTTTCCACGGGTAAAATAAATGAGACACAGATATACGAATCAAACAAAAAAAACACTAATTCACAAAGAAAAAAATTGTAGAGTACCTTTGACAAGCACGAGTCACTGCGAATGAAACCTAGCAGGCCGACAGACATCGATACAAGCAACCTTACGTAGAGCCCTGTGGGTTTTTGCGAGGAAGACGTGTTACACCCCAATGAGTTAGTATAATTTAAGCTTACCAACAAAAAATTAGAAGATGACGAGAACAGTGAGGACTACATCTAAACACTCTCATATACTATGTTATAACAATTGAAGATAGCAATCTTTTTCTCCGGGCGAGGGGCAGAAAAACAACCATAAGTCTTGCAAAACATGCTAACTCTATCAAATAGCAATGCTAAAAACAGAGTAAAATCACTCAATCAATGCTTGTTTTAACTAAATTTTAACCTAAACAAATTTAAGCACCTAGAATAACAAATCTAAATCAAAAAACAATGAAAGCACATAAATACCGCGGAAACTAATGAGACTTGTCCATAAACCTGATCAATCTCGCATCCACCTGTAATCAAACACATTGAAACGAAATGCCAGGAAACTAAATAAATATTCAAAAATTTCTACAATCAACACTAAGCAGAGAAATATACACAAGCAGATGTTTTAACCAACTTGTACCAAATTTTCAACAAAATTGACACTACCAGAGGAAAAATATACTAAATTTTAGTTTCGCATCTGCAACGTGACAGAAAACATGAGGATGGAGATGTGCAAAGTGACAAAACTTCCTTCCGTGCGTCATAAACCTTTAATGAGAATACAAAACAATAAAGTCATAACATTAACCATATTATTTGTTGGGCAGATATTCAGCTAAAAGAATGGACTCATGGTGGACAAGAAAATCAACAGAATCAATTCAATCAAAGTACTCTAGCTGAACTTAACTCTATTTCCCCTGATGCAGAACTCAAGTTCAGCCAAGCAATGAACTTAAAGCACGTTTCTTGAACATGATTATGTTCAGATGACTCAAGATCTGGAGGGTGGAGCTAATGAGAACTTGAATCCCGAGATCATCCATGTAGTGGTTGCGGGTGAAACACAAGTTGTGCCTGAAGAGTCGATTAGGACTACTTCAATGGACGTCATGATGAAAAATTTGAATTATCCAAAGAATGAGGAACCACAAAATACTCATATTGGACCAGAAGTTGAGTTATCAAGAAATGTTGAAACATCAAATGAAACTAAGGAAGCAAGTGATCCTCCTGGTTACAAACTTATGTTAGGCTCTCAATTAGCACCACAACAAGAAGAGGCAGAAACCGACGATTCTATTTATTCAGAAAAACTTCAAACTCAGAACAAAAATTGTGATGGTGGCAACATCAACCTAGAGATGTTTCACCAAGTCCACCCTTGAAGCTGTTCATGAATTGCAACAACGTAGATTTATCATTGTTGACACAATAGCCCCTGATTTTCCATGTTATTCAGCCTGATTTTCCATGTTGTATCATGTCACATGTCAAAGTAGTTAAAAACCAAGAATTTATCTCAAAGATTAAATTAGAACAATCAGCATTCAATAACTACAATTACATCAGTACATACCGAGCTTAAACTTGCAGCCGCCTCTAAGGATGAATATGCATTCCATTTGGACAGGTTCAGATGCTCCTTCCTTTCAGAGTTTCAGTTAAATAATTTTCTTAGCATATTCACCGAGACTTACTAATAAAATAAGGATAATGACAAATATTTCAATAAGTACTATTATATACAAAAATATTTCAACAAGGAATGTTTCAATTTTGCCTCGCCCTATTCATTTTTTCGGTTTCAATAAAGCTCCAATTTTTTAGCTATCAAATAGCAAAGCTAAAAATAGAGTAAAATGACAATGACGTAAAGCACCCTGAATAACATGGAAAATTACCCAACCTAGACATTACCCCGACTCAACCTTGACTCCCTACCCCAACCTCGAATTCGACCCGGATATCCGACTATAACTCGAGACCTAAGATTCACCCGATCAATGCCTGAATATGATTGGCTTGACCCCGATCCGAGAAGACTCAGACCTAACACCTAACTCGACCGTGACCTGACTCGCTCGCCTTAACAGCCTGCCCAGGGACGCAAGCCACTCGGGGAGGACGCTCGCCCCGAAAGGCCTTGCCCCCAAAGGCCCTATACCCCACATGGCGACCCCGCCCTTCGAGGCCACCCTTGCCCTCGACACTCTACAGACCCCACCCTCGCAAGAGCTTTAGCCCATGGCCAGACCCTGAGGCTGGCCCCGCCCAGCCCCTGGGGCTAACCTCGCCCAGCCCCCTAAGGCCGACACTTGAAGCCCCTCGTGGCCAGCCTCGCCTCGCCTAGACCCTGAGAACGACCGTTTCGCCTCGTGAGAACAGTCCAACCCTGCCGCCCCCTAAGACCATCCATCCCTTACACCCCCTGAGAGCCTCTCTGCCTCCCCTGAGTGTTCTTACGTCTCCTAAGAACAACCCTGCCTAAACACGAGACTCGCCCCGCCACGCAACCAACCCCTTCCCTTCGAGGGGGCCCACCCCGTCACTCGAGGCCGGACCTGCCCTTCGTGTCCGCCCTCCCCCTCAAGGCCGGACACACCCCTCGAGGCCGAACCTACCTCCATAGGCCATTTGCACTTAGAGGCCTCCCAAGGTCGTACCTGCTCCTCGAGGCTGGCCCCACCCTTCGAGGCAGGCCTCGACCCCTCTCCCCTCCTTTGAGGCCGACCCTGCCCCCCGAGTGAGGCCGGCCCTGCCCCACCCCCCTTGAGGTCGTACCTACCCCTCGGGGCCGTACATTCCTTTCGAGGTCGTACCTGCCCCTTGAGGCCTCCCCGCCCTCAGAGGGCCTGAGTCCCCGCCCCCGACGCCTGCCCAAAAGTCAAGTCCTTGGAAGCCGAGCCCCCGGAAGCTGAGACCTCGAAAGCCCAGCCCCCGCCCCGGAGGCCCTCGAGGCCCCGGCCCCTCGATTCCCCGATCCCCAAGGTCCCCGCCCTGAAGCGTTCGCCCCGAGGCCCTACCTCGAGCATCCAACCCTGAATCCCCACCTCGAGGCCTTTTCCCCGAGGCCCCACCTCAAAGCCTCGTCTTCAAGGCCCTTCCCCTTTAGTGCACTAACCTCCCAACACCCTTACCCCTACCCTACCCCTAGCTTTAATCCTAACTTACATTTTGAAAAATAAAGTAAAATCCCAAGTTGACTATTCAATTAAACTTTTGCACTACTAAAGTCTAAAAAACAGCCACACAACAAACTCGTTCTCCAAGCACTTACTGATATATACTACAATAATTGCACTATCAGCTCAAATAGCCCAAATTAGATTCTGGTAATGTGATAAACAACAACAAGAACCATCATTTTGCTGAAACGCACTAAGAGCTTTTTTTACAGAATTGGAATTTATGCTCTATGTTGTCACCAATTCTACAAAAAATATGAAGTTCTCATATATACATAAAAGTTAGAGACTTTGCTAGTCCTAGTCCTACTCCTAACTCAATCATTCTTTTCAAGGTGGAGGTGGCAGAAGAAATGCACAATTTATGCCCTGTCATTCTAATTAGCTATACCAAAAAATGGAGATTTAGATTAAATTCATGCCCTATAAAGAGAACTTGGGGTGCAACCCAGCTTGTTTCTTGAGCCTACTGCCAATGGATTTGCTCAGTCTTTTCAATCTAAGTGTCACAAGCTTCAATACTGGCAGAACCATTACTGTATCAACAATTTCTCGATCTGGGTATTCTTAAAGGAAATCAATCAACATTGAAGAGGAGATTGTATGCGCAAATTATTGCCATTTGCTGCCAAAAGAATTTTTTGTCATAACATCAGGCCATTCAATGTTCTTGCATTGCATCATTAAGGCATTATAACATACCTAGCCTCTACATTGTTGTTGTGATCCGGTGGCTTGCCTGCTTCCAGCAAGGGATGTGTTCAAATAGATGAAATTTGAAATGCTAATTGAATTCAAGAGATGTTATGAAGGAAAAAGTTTCTGAAAGATGGGATTCGCAGATATAAACAAAGCATAAATAGCTGAAATAATGCACTGAGGCATAATAAAGTGAAACGCTTAGAGAATGCAAGAGCATTTCTTGCATTGCATGCATCATTAAGGGTTAAAAGAACTCGAGAGCAATAAAAGCACATGGACTTATTAAAAAATTAAGAAGCACATGTCGTATCAGCTACTTAGAGATGGCAAGTACTCTGCCCCTTGGTCAAACTGCACTAAAATTACTCAATCGGAACACAAGCCACTCTTAACAGGTATCATAAAATGTAACCATTAGAATCATCCAAACACCTAAGTGAATCTTACCAGTCCCTCAATTTAGAAATTACAAGTTCTAAAAAACAAAGCACTATTCTCCAAAGTTATAACCAGAAAAAAAAAATGATCACCAATCTTCCCATGTGAAATAAATTGGCATCTGATAATGGTTTTCATTGCATTTTATTTTGTGAATGAGGAATTATGCAACTGTATTACTTATGCTCTTTCAATAACCCACAACTAACTGAAAATCAAAACATACATTGGGGAAAGAGAAAAAGTGAAAACTTTTGCTTTCAACCCAGATCACAAAGTGGATAAAGAACCAAATTAACAACTAAACAGTACATTTGTACCCTACCATTATCACTGAATCTGTAAAATTCGCAAGCTCACAATGACAATTTTGCCTTGAAAACTAAAACCCCTATTGGGGAAAGAGACATCGAAAAAATTTGCTTTCAACCCAGATCACAAAGCATTAAGGAACTAAATTTACAACTAAGCAGTACATAAGCATACCCTACTCCATTGTCACTTACTCTTCAAGATTAACATGCTCACACAGTCAAATCAAAATAGAATTTCGCAACATACTTGTTGGAATGTATGCATCCACCAGTGTCAATGGGACCAGGTCCTCAGCACAGTAAGAACTAAGACAGTATAGAACAAGTGCTGAAAGGTAAAGATTGACACGATAGTTTACGTGGAAACCTCCTTGCTCAAGGGAGTAAAACCACGACCTGGCCTGCCAGGACTTTTTAGAACTATTTTTCACTAATCTTCACAAGCAAAAGTAAAAGCCAGTTACAAATTGAGATTAGCCTGCTAATCCCAACTCTAAGTAACACCTCATATTACTCAGACGAGCTAGAGTAGATACAACACTACCCACTATATTAATCCAACCCTGACTAATATAAATTTAGAGTAAGAACCCAAGTTATCCCTAACTAGGAACTTACAATGATTCACACAAGTTGAAACGTTTCTTATCACAACGAAACGAATCCTACAATGTAAGCACTTATTACAAGCAAAAAAAAGCAACCGACACTGAAAGCATTAATGACGATTCTATCGGGTCCCTTGCTAATATGAAGCTTGAATAATTTTTGCTCTTTTTGATGAATGAATGATCTTTGTTGTTGTTTGTTTGATATATACTATGAAGAGATATTACCCATCAGACAAACAACATCGTCCTCTCTGATTGGTGAAGTACACTACTACTTCACCAACCCACTGACGCAGGCAGCTTTTACAGCTGGCTAGCACTTTTGACAACTGGACGATATTCATACTCTGCAACGGACCAGGTCGCTGCACTTGTGAGGAGATCATCAAAACGCTGAAGAGCATAAGCTCTTATCAATTTCCCCCTTTTTGATGATGACAAACAACCTGGACAAACAACTCTTCACACGAGTGATTTAGACATTCATTCAAATTCAATTGCTCAAATTGGCCAGTTATAGAATCATACAACAACAACTATAAGAATAGCCATCATATTTGTTCCTCCTTCTTGCTGATAACAGTTCCCTTTTAACACAGCATTCCCTCTTAGCACAACAAGATAACAGTCAAGATAACAGATTTCCCAGATAAAGTTCCCCCTTAATCCCTTGGCCAATTGCACAGAACACTTCCCCCTTTTTGACATCATTGAAAAGGCGGAGCAGTAAACATATGCAAGTTAAAATGACAATCATAAAGAATTCAGAGCCACATGCCACACAGAACATGCTAGGGAAGGCAAAAAGAGATAATAACAACACACATGAACAGGGCACAAAATAGAGATGGTTGCATATCATAAATACTTACCACTTGACATTGGTCAAACTCATAGCCACAGAGTAGATAGATTTACAAGATAACAAAACCTAAAAAGTTTACAGGCCACAGACTCAAAAAGGGGAACAAGGACACATTTAGGACGGAGGGGGAAGAGGGGAGAAGGTACGCATGAACACAAGCATTCTCTCATTGGCATCCTCATGAGCCTTAATAACTTGCTTGTTGAGTGCCTTAACTTCCTCGTTGAGGGAATCAATGGTTTTCACCAGTTTAGCATTCTCATCCTTCAAGGTTTGTAGCTCCTCAGTGCTACCACCACTAGTACCTGGTCCTCCTGAGATCACCTTTTGAAGCTCGGACTTTAATTTAGCAATTTCAACCTCTTTTTCAGCCAAGATCTTTGTGAGGTCATCCACCTCCCGTGTGAGTATAGCCTGTTGTTCCAAAACCGCTGCCACTTGGGACCTACCCTGCACTGGTCCTTCCACGCACTCACATTCTTGTAGAGTGGACTTAGTAAACGATTGTTTCATGGTGCCTGGTACCCCCTTCTCTACAGGAACCTCAAAGTGAGTAAAGACAGGATTCAGTAGGTACCCATAAGGAATACCATGCTTTTTCGTTTTCCATGTCATTACCCTGTGCATATGCTCCAGCATTATGGCAGGAAGATTAATTGGTTCGAGTTCACTCAATAGTTCCATAAGGTACAGATCAGCTGCTGATGCAACTGTTTGTTTTTCAGAACGAGGCACAAGTACCTTGTTTACAAATTCGAACAACAGTTGACATTCCCCCTTAAGAGGCTTTTTGGGCAAACCTACAAGCTTAATTTCCTCTCTCTTAGTAGCCTGCACAGTAAACCCCTCAGAAGGTTTACAACCTTCGATGGACCTGATCCCCTTCACAGGTACCCCCAATATAATTCCAGAGTGACTTCATCCAAGTAAATCCCGAAATCCTTGACAGTAGTCATAATTCCTCCATCTTCCAGTAACTCCATTTTGTAAAAGAATTCAAGCACTTCCGATTCGTGGAGATATGGAGGAGGAGGTTCAAAGAGATGACTCCACTCCTAAACAGACACGACATCAACTAGGGCCACCATTCCAAATTTTGTGGCAATTTTGGGATCAAACACTCTTCCACTTAGCACCTTTTGGGTCTTCATTATGTCGACCCTTTCTTCTCTTGTCAACTCCTTCACATCTTTCTGATTTCTGACGCTGGGACCAGGTCCCTTTAAGGGTTGTTGTTCGTCAAGGTTGTCAGTGACTTCATCCTCCTCAGGTACACCAGGTTTGTCTGTCTCCTTCTCAATGGTCTTTACCTCTTTTATAGTGAACTTCTGCTTATTGGATTTTCTTTTCTTTGCAATGGATTTTTTCTTAGTGATTCTTGGCTTCTTTGCTGCAGATCCTTCTGCTTTTTCCCTTTCTCCTTCTGTTTTCCTCTTGCGTTTGATGACAGATCTGATGATATCTTCAGATGGGGTGTCACTGTCATCAATATTTACAGGAGAGGATGTAGGTTTTGCATCCAAAGACCCTTCCAGTCTTCTTTTCCTGATCATTTCAGTGTGGGAAACACTTGCCTCTATGGCACCTCCCAACACCTTTTGTGTTGCACTTCGAGTCTCATACTTCTTTCCCTTCTCCTTCTGATAGGCTTTAACCAGTCTTCCCTTTCCTTTCCGTTTTCTCTCTTCACCACTGTCAGCCCTACGCACAGGGGATGTTTCCCTATCAGCAACTCCAGGCGTTTCTAGTTCCACATTTCTTTGTACCCATCTCAGTGGAATTTCCTCTTCTTCGTCATCCTCAACATCAGTACCCATGGGAGTTTGGTCAAACATAGGGTCACTTTTGTGTAGGACCTGGTCTGGTGACCGTATCTCTTGGTCTATTAGATTAGGCTGAACATCTCCCCTAAGAGAGGCTAGACTTTGAACTGCTACCAGTTCTGCTCCTGCAGTCAAAATACACGACACTGGACCAGTTCTTTCTGGCAGGTCTCCTTCAAACAATCTTTCCGACATTGTTGATGACACTGCCATGGACATTGCTTCTGTTTCCTTAGATACGAGATCGTCAAGAGGTTTAACAACTGATTGAGCACCGGAATCCTGAGACTTATTTTCAGATACCACAAGTGTGGGGGAACAGACCAGGTTCTCAGGAGACAAAGAATTAGGGAAACACAGAACTTCAGTCTGAGGGGTGGTTGATTCAACCATTTCGCCTACCCCACAGATTGGAGTGGAGGGGGGACTCTTCGGGCATGGGAATGGAGAAGTTGAATGAACTAGGAGTTTCTAGGGAGACATGAGCTTTTGAAGAAGAATCGGATTTTGACATCTTGAGGAATTTTCAAGAGTGAAAAAATTGAGTGCTTGTAAAGAGAGAGAAAGAGAGTGATGAGTTTGATTCACAAGGTTAGTTTTTTTTTAAAACAAAGGTTTGAAGCGTATCGGTTCCCCAACAGTAGTGACTGTTGGTATTAGAGATAAAGAGACGTTTGAAAGCGACGTGATGAGAGAGAGATGGACGCGTGACAGTGAGTTGACAGTTATGACAGTGTAGTATAAATGATACTAACCTCATGGGGACCAGGTCCTTCTCTTGATTCACAGCCCTGCCTAGTGTAATCAAATCATCCCTTCAGCCTAACACACCATGAGTGTAAACCTGCATTAAGGTACCAAAAATGAGTCCTTTTATGATCAACAGAAAAACAAGTATAGATACCTGCCCTCCTTAGCATAGTTATTTCGAGGGAGCTTTGCACAATCAAGTCAAGAGATTAGGCGATTTTGAGCATCCCCAGTCTCATTCTATTTCTGACGAAGGACTCTTTGTTAAGTGCCTTTGTAAAAATGTCAGCCAATTGATCTTCAGTCTTGCAAAACTTCATTGCCACATGTAATTTCTCCACATTGTCCCTTAGAAAGTGATGCCTCACATCAATGTGCTTTGTCCTCTTATGATGAACATGATTTTTGGCCATATTAATGGCACTAGTGTTGTCACAAATGAGAGGAATGGTGTCTATGAGTACACCAAAATCTTCTAGCTGCTGCTTGATCCATAGTAACTGAGCACAACAAGATGCAACAGCCATATACTCTGCCTCTGCAGTGGACAAGGTCACAGAGTTCTGCTTCTTGGTTCCCCATGAGATCAATGATGATCCTAAGAAGTGAGCCATTCCTGATGTGCTTTTTCGATCAACCAAAAAACCCGCATAGTCAACATCAGCATAACCAATAAGATCAAAAGAATCACCAGTAGGATAGAAGAGGACCATGTCCTGTGTTCCTTTCAGATATCTCAAAATGCGCTTGGCTGCCTTCAGATGAGATTCCTTGGGAGCTGCTTGGAATCTTGCACACATTCCAACACTGAACACAATGTCTGGCCTGCTTGATGTGAGATATAAAAGTGAACCAATGATTCTTCTACACATAGTTTGACCAACTTCTACTCCACTTTCATCTTTATCAAGTCTTACACTTGAACTCATATGAGTGTCCAGCGCCTTTGCATCAATGAGAGTGTATTTCTTAAGCAGTTCCTTGATATACTTCTCTTGGCATATTGAGGTGCCTTGTGGAGACTGTTTGATTTGCAAGCCCAGGAAGAATGTGAGCTCTCCCATCATGCTCATCTCAAATTCGCTACTCATTATTTCAGCAGACTCCTTGCACAGAGAATCTGAGGTAGCACAAAAAATTATGTCATTAACATACACATGCACAATCAACAATTCTTTACCTTTGGATTTCAAGAACAAAGTATTGTCTATTTTACCTTTCTTGTACCCATTGTCAAACAGGAACTTTGATAGACGTTCATACCAAGCTCTAGGAGCTTGTTTCAACCCATACAAAGCCTTATCCAACTTTAGTACATGATTGGGCAAGTCTGTATTTCAAAGCCTGGGGGCTGCTTGACATACACCTCCTCCTTCAGATAACCATTCAAGAATGCACTCTTGACATCCATTTTAAACAACTTGAACTCATTGTGGGCTGCAAAAGCAATCAAGATTCTGATAGCTTCCATTCTGGCAACAGGGGCAAAAGTCTCATCATAATCAATTTCTTCTTCTTGGTTGTACCCTTGGACCACAAGCCTTGACTTGTTTCTTGTAATGGTTCCATGCTCATCATGTTTGTTTCTGAACACCCATCTGGTCCCAATAATAGTTCTATCTGCTGGTCTGGGGACCAGGTGCCACACTTTACTTCTTTCAAACTGATGAAGTTCCTCCTGCTTTGAGATTACCCAGTCTGCATCCTGGAGAGCTTCTTTGATGTTTTTAGGCTCAAAGGTTGATATAAATGCTGAAAATGCTGCCAGATTTCTTGATTTTGATCTGGTTTGAATTCCAGAATCAAGAGGGGAAATAAGATTATCTAGTGGATGGGAGGATTGATGTTTCCATTCGGACTTCCTAGTAATTTCTTCCTCTCTATCAGCATCAAAATCACCTTCACTTTCGTCAGGATTTGGAGGCAAAGCATCCTGTAATGGATCTGAGGGACCAGGTTCTCCTGAAGTACCAGATTCCTCTCTTTGTGCAGTCTGATCATTCCTCTGCTGGCCTGTCTGCTCTTCAAACTCATAGTCTTCACCATGGTCTTTCATAGTTCTTGATTCATCAAACTTGACATGCATACTTTCCTCAATACAAAGGGTTCTTTTGTTGAACACTCTGTATGCCTTGCTTGTCGATGAATAACCAACAAATACACCCTCATCACTTCTAGCATCAAATTTCCCTAGGTCATCCTTTCCATTGTTCAACACAAAACATTTGCAACCAAAAGGTTTGAAGTGTGCAATGGAGGGTTTTTTGTTGTTCAACAGCTCATAGGGGGTCTTGTTGATGACAGATCTGATGAGGCACCTATTAGTCACATAGCATGCGGTGTTGACAGCTTCAGCCCAGAAATTCATAGCAACCCCTGAGTCAATCAGCATAATTCTGGCAATCTCCACCAAGGTTCTGTTCTTTCTTTCAACAACTCCATTTTGCTGAGGAGTTCTTGGTGCTGAGAAGTTGTGATTTATTCCATGTTCTGTACAAAAACCTTCTAGCTGAGAGTTTTCAAACTCTGTACCATGATCTGATCTTACACTGGCTATTTTGCAGTTCAGCTTCACTTGAATAGCTTTGGCAACGGTGATCACGATTGCAGTTGTCTCATCTTTAGTGCGCAGGAACAGGTTCCACGTAAACCTGGAAAAGTCATTAACAATGACAAGAATATATTTCTTACCTCCTCTGCTTTGGATTCTAATAGGTCCACATAAGTCCATGTGGAGCAGCTCCAGAGATGTCGTTGTACTGACTCCCTTCTTGGCTTTGAAAGATGATTTAGTTTGTTTCCCTTTAGCACAAGCATCACAGACTTTATCATTTGAGAACTTCAGCTTTGGTAACCCGTGGACCAGGTCCCCTGCAACAAGCTTGTTTAGTAAAGAGGAACTTACATGACCCAGTCGTCTATGCCACAGATCAACATCATCAGCTTGTGCACTCAAATATGACAATTCATCTCCTTTAATGGAATCAAGATCAGCAACATGCATATTCTTCACTCTGGTAGCAGTCATGACGACTTTCTTTGTTATGCAGTTGGTGACCAAGCATTTGTCAGCCATGAATGAGACTTCATTTCCTTTGTCACAGATTTGAGATATACTTAACAGATTAAAATTTAACCCTTCCACATAATGCACATTGTTTATGGAGTTTTAAGCAGACCTCCTTATTCTGCCAATCCCAAGTTTAGAACCCTTCTTTCCACCGCCAAAAGACACACCACCACCCTGATGTGCTTGCAAAGAGAGAAAGTTGGAAGTGTTTCCAGTCATGTTCCTTGAGCATCCACTGTCCATGTACCAGCACTGACTCCTTTCTCTCTTCTGCATAAGAGTTACTTGTTAGATTTTGGAACCCAATTCAGTCGGAGTTCCCAATAATCATCAAAAGGCTTGATAAGAAACCTTCCTGTCCAGGGAGGCAAGGTGTTCTTACTGAAACGATGACGAGGACCATGTCCCTTTTGTCCTCTTTCGTCATTTTTTATGGATTTGACAAATTTTATGTGGTTATCTTTAACCCTTTTCAGACTTTCACATTTATCTTTTAAGTGACCATTTCTACCACAATGAGTACACAGAAGATTATCAGACACAGACACATACTTGCTATGGGGGTTGTATGGAGGCTCTATTGGTCTGCATCCCAATCCTCTCTTACCATTGAAATCCTGATTAGCTAGATTCGATAGCATCCTAGAGGAGTCTACCCATTTTAGGGAGTGACTTAACTCTTCCTTAACGTTGCTCAACTCCCTTTGTAGTTGAGATTTTATTTCAAGTGATTCAATTAGCTTAGACTCACAAGCTTTGAACTTTTCTTCCAGTTCTTCCTCAAAGGCACTTAGCTTTCTTTTCCCACTATCTGAGGGACCAGGTTCCTCATTGGTTGGAGTGACAAAAGATTCTAAGGTCTCTATTCTCATGCTCATTTCAAAAACTTGACATATAAGGACAAAATTCTCATTTTCATATGAACTTAGTTTTTCATTCACCACTAAGTTTTCAGCAGTTCGTTCAACAATACAGTCAATGAGAAGAGTAGAAAGTTTCCTCAATTTTTTGATATGAAGAGTGTCTAGATCATTTTTTAGGCCAAGAAGAGTTACCTCATTAGACTCATTCTCATCATTAGAGTTGGCCATCAAGGAGAAGATTGTGTTGAATATACTCTGGTCATCGTCCTCTGCCATCATAGAGACATCTTCATGTTTTTCGCCATCTTCTTCTGACTCACTTGAGTCATTTCCCCAAACTGCAAGTGCCTTCCTCACCACCTGGTCAACATGAGCTTTTCTTCGAGCATGCTTTGGGACCAGGTCCCTCTTACGAGGTCTGGTGTCATGAGTTTCCTGCTTCTGACTGGGGCAGTCTCTCATGAAGTGACCAAGTCTGCTGCACTTGTGACACATATCATTTGCAGTGGCTGTTCTGCTGCTAGAAGCCTTCTTCTGAAAAACTCCCTGCCTTTTGATAATCTTCTGAAATCGCCGGGTGATGTAGGCCATTTCGTCTTCATCATCCCCTACTTCATTTTTAGAGGTTTTTAGGGCAATGGATTTTTCTTTCTTCCATTCTTTCACGTTGGTTCCCTGCTTCTTATTCAGCTCGTACATCTGAAGATTTTCAATCAGCTCGTCCATGGGTAGAGTCATCAAGTCCTTTGCCTCTACTATAGCATTCACCTTGCTTTCCCAAGAGTTGGGAAGCACCTTAAGAATTTTGCGAACCTGCTTGTAAGTGGAAATAGGCTCACCCAAATTCCTGAGCTCGTTAGTGATGGAGGTAAAGCGAGAGTTCATTTCAAAGATGGTTTCACCTTCCTTCATAACGAAATTCTCGTATTGGGTGGTAAGCATGTCAACCTTTGACTCCTTAACTCGTTTGGTCCCTTCATGAGCAGTTTCAAGACAGTCCCAAATTTCTTTGGCTGTCTCATAGGCAGAGATTCTGTTATATTCATCAGCTCTAATCCCACACACTAGGATCTTCTTGGCTTTATAATTCTTTTCAATCTTCCTTCTATCAGCTTCATTGTACTCTTTCCTCATCTTGACAACGGTAGTGGTAGTTTCTCCATCTTTCACTTCCTTAACAAGAATGTAAGGACCATCTAGAATGATGCCCCACATCTCAGTATCCTCTGCATTAATATAGTCATGCATACGATTTTTCCACCATCCGTAGTATTGACCATTGAAACGAAGTGGTCTAGTTGAGGATTGTCCTTCCTAACAGGAATGTAAGGACCATCTAGAATGATGTCCCACATCTCAGTATCCTCTGCATTGATATAGTCATGCATACGGTTTTTCCACCATCCGTAGTATTGACCATTGAAATGAAGTGGTCTAGTCGAGGATTGTCCTTCCTCCATGTTAGGTGGTTCAGCCATTCCGTCAGGATCTTTTCTTTTCTTGGTGTTAACCAGAGAGAAAAGTCAAGCTCTGATACCACTTGTTGGAATGTATGCGTCCACCAGTGTCAATGGGACCAGGTCCTCAGCATAGTAAGAACTAAGACAGTAAAGAACAAGTGTTGAAAGGTAAAGATTGACACGATAGTTTACGTGGAAACCTCCTTGCTCAAGAGAGTAAAACCACGACCTTGCCTGCCAGGACTTTTTAGAACTACTTTTCACTAATCTTCACAAGCAAAAGTAAAAGCCAGTTACAAACTGAGATTAGCCTGCTAATCCCAACTCTAAGTAACACCTCATATTACTCAGACGAGCTAGAGTAGATACAACACTACCCACTATATTAATCCAACCCTGACTAATATAAGTTTAGAGTAAGAACCCAAGTTGTCCCTAATTAGGAACTTACAATGATTCACACAAGTTGAAACATTTCTTATCACAACGAAACGAATCTACAATGTAAGCACTTATTACAAGCAAACAAAAGCAACCGACACATAAAGCATTAATGACGATTCTATCGGTTCCCTTGCTAATATAAAGCTTGAATAATTTTTGCTCTTTTTGATGAATGGATGATCTTTGTTGTTGTTTGTTTGATATATACTATGAAGATATATTACCCATCAGACAAACAACATTGTCCTCTCTGATTGGTGAAGTACACTGCTACTTCACCAACCCACTGACGCAGGAAGCTTTTACAGCTGGCTAGCACTTTTGACAACTGGACGATATTCAGACTCTGCAACGGACTAGGTCGCTGCACTTGTGAGGAGATCATCAAAACGCTGAAGAGCATAAGCTCTTATCAATACTTCTTATGTACTCATGTCTTAATCTAATACTTGTTCGACAAGCTTTTATAGAAATTTGACAATTAATAAAGAAGTTACAAATCAAATTAGAAGATGAAAGCATATGTTATTGCACTCCTCGTATGTGGCTCTGTTGTAGTTTTGGTTTTGTATTGTGGTGACCGAAAGGAATAATGTGTCTATTTCTGCTCCACATGTTTCAACCCAGATCACAAAGCTATTTAAGAACCAAATTAACAATTAAGCAGTACATATACATTATTGTCACTCACAATGTAAATTTTGCCTTGAAAATTCAAACTCACATTGACCCATATCACAAAAGGGATTGGTCGGATGATAACCACCCTCCGCTCCCAACCCTAAGATTGTTGGTTCGAAACTTCGAATCACCAAGAGAGCAAAAAGGATGAAGCTAAAAAAAATCCCATATCACAAAGCTAATAAAGAAACAAGAAACTACCAAGTAATCCAAACATAGCGCATCAGGGTTTATACTCTTACCCCCACTATTACTGACCCTTCAAGATTAACAAGCTCACACAGTCAATTTTACCTGTAGATTTATCTTGTCCATTCTTTCATATTCCATTTATGTTCATCCGATTGAAGGATCCTCCCTTAATATGTGATTTTAGGCCTGTGGGTGTGACAGTTTCTTTGAGAAAAGACCGAAATTGCAGTGATGAGAGTGTTGGTTGATGAATCTTGTCGAAATCCGCCATGAAAGAAAACAGAGAATTCAACTATTAGGGTGCAATTGAGGTAATTGGGAGAAGTTTTGGGGGTTGCTATAACGACTATGATTTTGGAACGTTGTCAAAAAGTGTGGGAGGTTGGGACCCAACAAGTTTTTGTTTAAAAATAATGAAAGAATTTCATTTTATTATATGGTGCCACTGCGACACCATATATTATTACTAAGGCACATCTACAAACATTATAGAATACATTATAACACTTAAATTATTTGAGATTTCATGCCCTTAAAAAAAATACTCCCTCTGTCCCAATTTATGTGACACTTTTCATTTTTTGAGAGTCAAACAGTTTAAGTTTGACCGGAAATTTGCGCATGAAATGAAATGAAATTTATATATTTATAAACTATGTAAAAAGTACTATTAGTCACAATAATTGATAATTCAAAATGTTTAAAAGATCTATGAAAAATTTACTGTCAAACATAGACTTGTTTGAATCTTGAAATCCGAAAAGTGCCACATAAAATGGGACGGAGGGAGTAATTAGATAAGGTTATCATATATCCTTATTTAGTACTTCCTCTGTCCTAATTACTTGTCCACTTTTCCTTTTAGTTGTCCCTAATTACTTGTCCATTTTGATAAATCAAGAAAGAACAATTTTTTTTACCTATTATATTCTCAATTAATTACTTTAAAAAAGGTAATACTTTTTGAAAACCTTAAGTTTTTGGAAAAATGGTCAAAAATGCCCTCTACCTATTAGAAATGGTTAAAAAATGCCCTCCTTCCACCTATTGGTTTAAAAATGCCCTTAATATTTTTTTAGGTTAAAAAATGCCCTTTAGTTAACAGAAATATAACATGAAATTTAACTAAACAAATGGTCAATATTCATTGGTCCACCTAATTTTTTTTATCAAATAAAAAAAAAAAACCACCCACCCATCCCAACACCCAAACCCGTTTCTAGCAAGTCTTACCCAAATGTTATCTCTCTTCATTCTTTCTTCTCTTTCCCCTTTCTCCCATCTGCCATTTTAACTTAATTTAATTTGTGTTTCCTTCCTTCAAATTCAATGTTTAAAAATTTATTTGCTTCTCACAATCAAGGCTAATCACGTAATCGCTATTGAAGATTGATTGCAAATCATTTCATGATGTGGACGCGGATGAATATTGTATGTAAATTCGCACCTTGCGGCATCAGTAACCAACAATTTAAAATTTCAACAATATAATACGAGACTTGTTAATATAGTTCTAAACTTATTTTGGTGGAGAAATGGATAAGAAATCTACTATGTAATTTTGGTGGATTTGAATCTACATTAACTGTTATTTTTGGGTTTCAAGCTTTCATTTTAATTTTTGTTTGTTGGGTTGAAAGTTGTTGTTTTTAGGCTTAAAATCCACATTTTATTTATCATATTTGCTGCAATTTAGTTGTTAAAATGTAGATTTTAAATGTTGTTTTGTTAAATAGTACAATTTACTTGCGTTTTGGCCAAGTTAAGTGCTACAATTTACTGTTGTTTTTGGAATTGATTGTTGTGTTTTAAAGAAAGAAAACAGAGGAAGAAGAAAGAGCAGAGAAAGGCTTAAAACTGACGGTGAAAATGGGTTTGGGTATTGGGATGGGTGGGTGGGTTTTTTTATTTGATAAAAAAATTAAGTGAATCACTGAAAATTGACCATCTATTTAGTTAAACTCCATGTCATATTTCTGTTAACTAAAGGGCATTTTTGAACCTAAAGAAAAGGTTAAGGGCATTTTTAAACCAATAGTTGGAAGGAGGGCATTTTTGAACCATTTCTAATAGGTTAAGGGTATTTTTGATCCTTTTCCCTAAGTTTTTAATTCATCTACTTCATAATTAATATGAGTAAAATGGTAAACTCATTATGTCAATAATTGTTTTCTTAATAGGTGTGTCAATTCAAAAGTGGACAAGTAATTAGGGACAGAGGGAGAAATCTTTAGAAGTCAAGTTCCTGATAAATGAACATAAATTAATTTATTTGATTATTAAATTAACCAATGATTATGAATTAATTATTTAGTTATTCTATGTTGGTTAAATTCATACTTTCAAGGCTTATGACTAGGGGTGTCAAATGAGCGGATTAGGTTGAAATTGGAGATATTAAAATGGGTTGAAATATAAATGGTTGGGTCCTGACCGACTCAAGTTTACTTTGGACTCAAATGGACTTAAATTGCATGGTTAGCCTCTCAAGGGTAAAATAAGAAAAATAATGTTATTTATGTATTAATTTTGTGAAATAACAAATATTTCTTTTGTCCCTAATTATTTGTCCACTTTTGAATTGACACACCTATTAAGAAAACAACGATTGACATAGTGACTTTACCATTTTACCCCTATAACAAAATTTATCTTTTTTTGATTTGTCAAAATGGATAAGTAATTAGGGATAATTAAAAAAGGAAAAATGGATAAGTAATTAAGGACAAAGAAAGTATTAAGGAACATTTATTTTTAGTAAGGACAACATATAAATGGATGGAAACATTTTGTTTATGGAGTTTAGCAGTCAAGTATGAAAACTTTATTATATGTCAGGCAACAAAGTTTGAGAGAGCAGTAAATACTATCCTATTTTATTTTTATTTTCTATATACATTTGTTCAATACTTATTAAATTAGAATTTGGTTATTGTAAAGTTACACTGTGTAAGGCATGAATGTTGAGAAATAAAGTTATATAAGAGGAGATCACGTGGAGAATAACAATAATATGTCCAGTATAATTCTAAAAATGACGTTTGAAGAGGGTGGTATATGTACGTAGTCATTAGAAGACTTTGTACTCGTAACGCATGAATGCTGAGAAAATTGGTATACATTCTTGAGTTCATCCAACATTTCATTCAGCCGTAGAGTTTTCTATTATATATAATCAACAAGTGATATCAATTCAAGAAATAAAGATACAGTCTAAAAATGGAAAGAAGCCTATAAAAGAAAGTCTTCACAGGCAACGATGTGCTACAATCAATGTTCTTATTTGTTAGACACTATTCCCTTCGTTCCATTTTATATGTCATCCCTTTCTATAAATAACTGGACCACAATACTTGTCATTTCATAAAATTTATGCATAAATTACCATATTTTGCCTATTATACCCTTGATAGAGTAGTTAATTAATCTTGAAAATGTATTCATCATTTATTATAAAGTTGACTAAAGAAAACATTAACTAAGGGTAGAAGGGTAAAGTGTAACACCCCGTAACTAGAAAGAGGTTAAAAATTGGAAATAGTCATTTTTGGAAAGAACATAAAAATCTGGAAAATTTGGTAAGTATGTTAAGTTGGATATTTAGTCAACTTCAAACAACCATAACTCCTAGCTCATGATGATTTAGGTGTGATTCCAGATATCGTAGGAAATATCTTGGAATAATCTTTCCAATGCCGCTGAGTTTACGCAATTCCGAGTTCGTATGAGTGAGATATGATCATTTGAAGTTGGGTTGTTTAAATAAGGAAAGTCTAAAACCGGATTTTGGAAGGGTATCTTAGTCTTTTCCATACCCTATTAACTTAATTTCGTTTTTCGGTAATTAGTTGGGGTCTAAACTGAACTTGGTTAGTTTACGCATTTACCAAATCACGCTAGGACTTTGAGAAAAGAGAAAAAGGAGAAAAGGTCAGGATTTCGTTAAGATCATTAGATTTCGTTGTGGATTTCTCCAAGGATTCAATCCTACGAGGTATGTGAGACTTTCATAGCGTTGGGTTCGTTCACCCACGCGCCAATCATGTTTGTTTCAGCGAAATTTGTTTCTAGAAAGTTGAATGTATGATGTTCTTGAATTATGTTCTTGAAGTTTGCTTTAGTTCTTAAGATTTGATGAGATTGTGGAGTCCTTGATGGAATTGTGTCGATTTAAGAGTTGTTTTGAGTTAGATTCTTGTGTATGTATACTGGGCATTTGAATCTATAGAGGGATGGAGAAAAGAATCGAATATAGGCGAATTGGGGTGAGAAAACAAAGAAGGAAAAAGTCGAGCCGATTTTGGCACGCAAGTCCGCGTCGCAGACTTGCTCCCCCAGTGAACAAAAATCACCTCCGCGTCGCGGTTAGGACGCGGACTCCTCTATTTCAAAATGAAATTTTGCGATCAAATAATTAAATGCATCTCCGCATCGCGGACTAGTTCCCAGACAGTGATTTCTTGAATTTTTCTCATGTTTAACTATCTAAAAACACTCCTAAACATCATGAGATCCTTCCTATCACAAATCACAATCCTTGAATCCATAATTCAATTCAAGAAAAGTTAAAAGTCAAGTCAAGAGAAGTTAAGAGTCAAGTCAAGAGAAGTTCATAAAGTATTCCAAAAGTCTTTTACAAACGTTTTAACTTTCTTTTAAGACTTAAGCTTTGAGTTGAGTAAAGAGTAAGAGCAAAGTTCATTTCTTCAAAGATTATACGAGAACTAAGTATTTCCAAGAATTAAAAATGTTTTCACATTTGAGCAAGAAGGGAAACACCAATTTCCAAGAGAGCTTTTAAGCTAAGTTTTGAGTAATTATCTCAAACCAAAGAAGAAGTTTTGTTTTAAAAATATATGAGCTAAGTATATTTTTGGGAGTAGTATTGAGCACCGATATGGGGATGCGAGTTCATAATAACTCAAATCTCCATAAACCATGTAGCCATCATGGGTAGTAAAGGATCATACTTTTTAGATGATTCCTTAAGTGCTTTTTACCATAAACTAGTGGATCCACTTAGTTAAAGCGTTCTATATGACGGCAAAGTATAGGACAGTTATGGCAGCATGGGCAAAACGTTGTATCACCACTTAGGCTCATAGTGGTGGTTGTCAGTTAGAGAAACTCCCACAGAAACTATATTACTTTATTATGCGAGTACAGTTGAGTTTGTTATTGCATTTCTTTAACGAACTAAGTTCCTTTCTACTGTTTTAAAAGTTTTCTATATATTGCATGCGTATTGTTGATTTATATTGAGTTAAGTTATGCATGCGTTGAGTAAAGCCAAGGTAAGTGTTTCTTTCAGATTCCCTTCAAGCTTATGTTGTGTTTAGTTTTTCCCTCGCATACTCATACATTCAATGTACTGATGCCATTTGGCCTGCATCGTTGTTATGATGCAAACACATGTAACCAGGATCAGCATCCAACGTCTCGTTGATCCAGACGAGCATTCAGAGTCAGTTGGTGAGCCTCATTGCTTTCCGGAGGGCTCCTTTTTATCATTTTCTTTTAGTATTTCATTTGTTAGGATGATTGGGGGTCTTGTCCCGACATCCCTCCTTGTTTTAGCGGCTTCATAGACAGTCAATAGTTCAGTTGTCTTTACATTATTATTTCATATGTTAAGACTTGAGTTGCCATTTTGGCCAAGTTGAATGTTTGACCTTTAAACATTCTAAGTTATTTTATTAAACAGTTAAGTAGAAGTGCATTTCATCATTGTAATAATGCTTAGAGTCTTCCGCTGAGTAAGTAAGCCAGACAAAGGGTTCGCTTGGGGCCATCAATGGTTCTCGAGTGCCAGTCCCGCCCAGGGTATAGGCTTGGGGCGTGACATTAAGTTACATAATTTCTTAATGCAAGTGCAAAGTAAAAAGGGAACATATAAAATGGGACGGAGGGAGTACTTGTCATCAAAACCAATAGTTGAGGTAAAGAAGGAGCAGAATGGTCATTCCAGTTTTCAAGTTGCTAATTAATTAAACAACTTATTGGATTAATTAGTTGAGTTAATAGTTTGTAATTTAATCATCCTAATTATCTGAATATATAAACATAGCTCTAGAGAAGTTCGTTTCCGATAGTCCCTCAGCTTAAGTAAAGCATATCAAAATCATGTAAAGCAAATAAAGTAATGAAGAAGTTATGCTGAAAACAATAAAAAAAAATTGCAAATCTCTTATATGTGTATAGTTAAGCGGTCCTAAAAAAAAGACAGTGGTTTCTCCTATAGGAGTTCATTGGCCAATATTATTACTAAATTAGAGTCTTTCGAAAACAATCTTTCTACCTCCACGAGATAATGATAAGAACTACATATATTCTATTCTCTTTAGACTCCACTTGTGGAGTTTCACTAAATATGTTATTGTTGTACTAATATTACGATGAAGGCAAAGTAGAGGGCAAATTTTGAAATAATCGTTATTTATAAGGTACATTTTAAGTAAAGGTTAAACTCTTGGGATAAAATATGGATATTACTGAATGATCATATGTAAGCTTAATAAAACAGTTCAATCCCACGATTAATTTACCTAGTTTTTTAAAAAACTTAACAAAAAAATGCATCAACTTTCTTAAAAGGGAAAATAGCAAACTATTAATTCAAATTAAATGCTATAGCCATAGTTTATTTTATTTGTAATTCGCAACAAACATCTCATTTTTTGCCATCTGATTCGATATACAATTAGCCATTTTCTGTATACAATTAGTCATTTTATACATTTCGGTATAAAATGTATAAAATGTGTTTGTATAACGCGAGAGAAAAGTGTATATACAAATACAAATACATATATTTTTGTCCTATACACTTAAAATTATACAAATATAGATCTTTTATACAAATTACAATGTATAAATGAATTTATACAAAACTGAACAATTTGTATAAAATTGGATATATCTAGCGAATTATACAAATCAAAAGTTCCATAGCAAACATAAAATTTGATATGGAGCGCAATTATGCAAACTATAGCTATAACATACAAATATGACTTTTATGTTTGCTACATGTGAAAGTTACTCAAATGAGTTCTTCGTGAGTTCTTTTTATGCTATCCACAAACAGTAATATCTACTTTACACTCTTTCTTCATAATGCCGAGTTTTTTTTAATTTGAAGTATTTCATTAGTGATAAAGATTCTTTTTATTTTATTCAATATTTTGTTCGTTCGGGTTTGATTGTGTCCTAGCTCTATAATTCAGATGTTGTTTATTGTTAGATCAATTGCTTATATCGATCTTCGAAATAAGACGGTATGTATAACGGTATATCCAGGGTGTGAACAACTAACCAATATACTGTAAAAAATGGGTTGGTTCAATCTATAGTCATTAGGACCTTTTGTTGGGTATGTAGCAAGAGTTAATGGGAAATGGAGGGACGATGGAAAAAGAGGAAAAGTCAAAGTTGGGAACTTGAAGAGTTGGGAACTTCAAAAGTTTTCTTATGCTTTAGTGAAAAGGCATTTCTCCCTCATCGGTGGAGGAATGAAAAATAGAAGAGTTTAAATATAGAAACACTCTTATTAATTGTTAAAAGGGTTGGAAAGAGGAACCCCCTCACGCCGTCGTCGTCGCTCGCTCGTCTCGGCTTCGGCTTTGGAAAATGATCGAGAGATTATTTTTTAGACAAAGTTTATTTTAATTATTTATTTAATTAATTAAATTAAATAGCCAAAATGTTAATTAACCGAAACGTTTTCAATTATTCAGTTAATTGACCGACCCGACTCGGATCCACGCGCAACCCAATTTATTTAAATTCTTTCCCATTTTATTTAAATTTCCCGCTGTTGGAAGTGACTGTTCTGAAAGGGTGCAACTTTCAGAAACAGCCATGACCGTTTGAAAGGTTGCAAACTTTCATAAATGGTCGTGTGGATTCTGAAAGGATTGCAACCTTTCGGAACCAGTTCCTCTTGCCTATAAATACATTCATTCTTCAGAATCTTTCCTTACAAATTTTTCTGATATCTTCTTCTTCTTCTGCACAAAGTTTCTTCGTGTACTTCACTGCTGTTGAGTGGTTTGCTGACACCAAAGTTTTGGGTATCAATACGTTGGTGATTGAGATCATTCTATCCCGGGAGGACATATTCCAAATCAAACCTCGGATACTAGAGGGGAATAATTTCCTTAAGGGGACACTGTGCATTCAGTGGGCTTGATCTTTTTCTGATTCTGTTTTTTCCCATATTGTGGTACGTTTGTTTCAGATTTTAGTTTGTTAATTAATTTATGTTCATCTATTCTTACTGGACTATTAAACTTTGGTTACTTCGTGTTTCTACAAAGTTTATTCAAATCAGTAATTCTGTTTTTAAACACACATTTTAATTTCACTGGAAATCAAGTCAAGTCATTTCCCTTTTTGTGTTTCCTTTGCTTAGATAATTTCACCGCGATTTCTCAAGTTCTTCAATGGAGAGATTTTTGGGCTCTTTTTGCTTGAAGGTCCCGCATGGAGATCTTGGGCAAGTTGTTGTGGAACAGATTGAACACGATTTCTTTTTAGATACAAATCCACTTACAAAAAGCAACTATATGTGCAGCTCCACCTCCCACTGATCAAACAGTTAACTCAACCGGGTCATGAAACTTTACTGTCTCGATGATCACTTCATTTAAACTCGTCATGAAGGAAACTTACTTGAGGCGTTTGGTAAGTTTGTTAGTTGCTAATACTTTGCATTTGTAGATAAATGCTTATATTGCTCTTTCTTTGGAAGATGGAATTGTATGAAATGTAGTGCAATTTTTAACTACCTTGCACTTTAGAGTTTAGAGGAGTGTAATGTTTGAGTTCCCCGACATTTATATTGGTCGGAGGTAGCAAGTATTCTGAGGAATTGGTCGAGGTATGTGCAAGTTGGCTGAACATCACCGATTATCAAAATCTATATTTGAAAATTCTTGAAAGATACCATCGTTGATTCGTTGTTTCTTTGACCTTGGTATTTGATAAGGAGAAAAATGTTGCATCTCCAATGTGTGTTCTGTTTAGGTTTGTTTGTGACTGATGCACACTTTATGCAGAGTATACCAGCTGCATTTGGCAACAGATTTGTGAACAAGGGCGAACAATTTAATATATTAGCTATACTTCAAACTGGTAGTGGTAGCTGGCTGGTTAAAGTTCACAGGTCTGTTGATAGACTTCTATTAACGAAAGGGATGGGCAAATTTATCTGCGCCAACAATTTGCGTGTAGGAGATTGTTGCCGTTTTGAGCTGATTGATGAAGAGAAGTTCATACTGGGAGTTAGCATTAGACGATTTCCCAGATAAACTAGACTTACTATTTGGTAGCAAAAACAATTACATTATAGTAAGATGGACACGTGAAGTCTTGAAATATTATTTGAATTTTGAAGAATCAATCACATTTTCATACTCTGTTTGTGGAAAAGATGTATGTTGAGGATTAAAAAGATGGAACACTCACTAATCTATAGTATGCTCATTTACTCCATACTCTGTTTGTGAGATGTATGTTGTTATTGTCTACCAAAATTACTTTTCCTTTCAACAGTATTTTAAACGCAATATAAATCAACATACCTTTTAACTTAGCCTTAGTTGACGTCTATGCCCGCCAATATTTTTGAATTTAACTTTCACTTAAACAAACTCGAACTATTCATCAATTTCAATAGTAGAAGATAACATAAGAAGTTGTCATTCAATTTTCATCAAACATCACAAATTCTTATTCTTTTATAAAATTACTAATCCAGTTTTTTGGGAGGCTTAACTCCAACCAGAATAGCATCTGCTCCCATTACAGCGAGTGACACTTTTTTCACCCCTTGTGCGATAACAGGATCTTGAATCCTTGCAGATTCTAACGCATTTCCGCACCAATTAGCTTTGTCAAGATTCACTTTAAGATCATAATCTGTTGTGTCATAACCATACCCTTGTTCTTCTTTAATAAACTTCACACTCCTTTCCAATCCACTAGCCAGATTTTCCCAATTTGTTTTGCAATCTTTATAAGCCTGAATTGCTTGTGGGCTCTGTTTTCCTTTGGGTTTGGACAAATAGGCGTGTATATTTTTGGCATCGTCAGCTCCTGACTGAATAATTGCAAGTGCAAACTCTAACGGATTTGATTTTGATATAACCTTTGGATTACTTTTGAGGTAGTTTAAGCAGAAGGGTTTGTCAGGTATATATGTACAAGCCTTTTCGACAAGTGCATTATTGTTGTTATTGGGTTTTGGAAGTGGAGCAACAGCAGCATTTGAATACAGAGGACATAGCAAGAGGAAAAAACAGAACAGGGGAAATTGAAATGTGATTACTTTGTGCAAAGAATGCATTTTCGCTAGTTTTTGACTTCCTTTGCTCCTTTATTTTTTTCTTTTTATAGACGGACGGATTGATATTTTTCCCCTACAAACACGTGGAAATGATTTCTCATGGCCACTTACAAATGAATAGGAGTTACAAAGGAGATATTTCTTAGGAAAGTCAGGCCGATTAAGTGAGAGACCCGAGGGAAGGGAAAAGAGTCTAGTCGATTAGACTCGACGATCGAAAGAGGCAAAATAAATTAAGGATTAGGCAAAAAAAGAAGAAGCAAAGCTATGTACACTACGACAAATTATCATGGACAAAAAAGAATATTTCTAAATCAGTTCGTGTCAAAGGGACTTTCAAACATTCTAAATACACTAAGATTATAAATGACATGACGCTCGTTAGGAATAAGATTAGGTAGACATACTTGTTTGATCTCGAAACTACTATGTTTAATTTAAGTTTGACTCCTTTCCATTTCAAGTTCCCATTTGGAGGTGGTGACACATGGCATATATTTAATTTAATGGTTAAGATTTAGTTATTTAAAACAAAGCCCTAATTATGGTTCTTATAATAATTAATTATTTCTATATATTTTCTCTCAAAAGATTTTTACAATCCCACGATTCTAAATCTACATTATATATTTCTTAAAAATATATGAAAAACTATTTCTTGTCTTGTGTAAAATTCTTAAATATATGGTTGCGAGTAACTTATAAACATTTAATTGCTTTGTCTTATTTACTTAATATAATATAATAAGAGAAATGTTGAAAACACCCTAAACTTGACAAGAATTTAGGGATGTATTTCACTCATATTGCTAGATTTGGAGGTGTATTTAAGTTCAGTTAATCAAGTAAAATGGTGTTTTTAAAACTATCAATAGTTCAAGATAAAACTAATAATTTCCGTCAAATTCAGGAATATTTTTTTATACTTCTCTCTCCTTCTGCATATATATTCAAAAATCTGTAAGCCTGTAGATAAAATTATTTTGTCTTATTCACATAGTTTAAATTTTGATAAGTGAAAGATCTCATATAATTGAGATGAAGGGAGTATCTACGTACCCAGCATTTTAACTTTTCGGGTATAAATTTTATAAATTATAATAGGGTTAATTTTAAAATTTCCTAAATATATAAATGCGAGTAAATATATCTAATCATTTTGCCTCCTTTTATTCATTATAAATTCAAATTAATTTGATGAGAGAGTATCAAGTATAGAAAGATTAAAAAAATTGTAGTACTATAATTTTAATAAATTCTCTGAAAGAGATTTTAGACCAGATTATTATTTTGTAATAATTAGCTTTGTTCAGATTTAAAAAAAAACAAAAAAAAAACGTAATAGTTAAATACAATGCATCCTAATTATGTCCTAATTTGATTACCTAACTCTAACTTCTTGTTTAATATTCATGTGTGTTGTCTAATCATATCTTGTGACATTCATGTGTTGTGTATGAATTCATTCTTCAATTTTGAAGAATCAATTTGATGGTAAGAATTATAATGCATGGTTGAATAATATTATTTTACGAGTATATGTTTTTTGAATCAAGATATATACCTGCTTGTATGCTAAAATATTTGATCTCACATATCCACATATTTGCTTATTACATTTAAACTTTTTTGTTTTCTTTGTTCTACTTATATTCTTGTTGAATACAGTAATATTTTTCAAAAATATACAACTAACTCTTGAACAATAAATAAAAACATACATTACTATTGGTGTATTTGTTTGTTTTAAATTCTTAATTACTATTGGTGTAGGCTTGATGAGAAACTAAACCTCATCACTTACTAGA
>JAJOOS010007117.1:0-38632 GCA_029582725.1 Solanum chiquidenum
TCCGTCGCTTTTTTTAAAAAACTAATTAATAAATTAAAACGACGGACAGCCTGGTTATTGTTTAATTTATAAATAATTATTTTTAATAAAAAGTGACGGACGGCATCTCTTAGTCCGTCGCTTTTTCTTCCATCGTTTTTTAGCAGTTTTTTAGTAGTGAAAGTTCTTGGCTAAATCAACGAAACTCAAAGAGCGCTAGAAAACCCTAGTGTTTCTCCGTTTGATTCCGTACTCCATGTCATTGAAGTGTTAAATAATGCAAACTAGTGTTTTAGCACTGTTTAAACACTTAATTAGGTGAAAAAGGTTTGTGTTTAGGCATAGAAGGGGTGGGAAGCGACTAAGCTACCCTTCTTAATAACTGATGAAAACCTTCAACGGGTCCATCTACGGTTCATTTTTTGTTCTACCAACCGTAGTTCCCATACATGGAATTTATATTGAATTTTAAGGCTTAAAATTTCATTCTATAGGTCTAATAATCTACGACCTGTAGAAGTTTCTACGGGCCGTAGATTAAATCCGTAGACTTTATACAATTTTCAAGCTCAAAAGTCAATTCTACGGGTCCAAACTACATCCTGTAAAAGTTCCTACGGCCCGTAGAATGGACAATGGGAGTTGGACCCTAAAATTCTGAGTGTTTGAAGATTTTGACGACTTGAAAGTACGGGTCGTTGAAATTCTGACGGTTCATAGAAGCAAGTCATAAGTACAGACTTCAAGCAACTCTGATATGACAATCTCTGGTAAAATGGCCATAAAGGTTTTATATGAACTCGAAATTAGACAAATTTGGTGGAATTAGAAAGAGGACTTAAAGACCTTCAATTTGGTAGGTCATTGATTACCTAATTCATTATGTTCTAGAAGATAAGATCACTTGAAGTTGACCTAAGTAGAATCTTGTGTCGAAACTTAATTGGTATGGAAGGTTTCAACTCAACTTTGAGCTAGGGTGTTCGTGTGACCTTGAGTCATATCCAAATCCATTCTAACACTAAAATATTGACCTTTTCACATGTGAACAATTTAAGAATAACCCGATACGATTTTCCATGCAAATAAAGAATGGTTTCGGCCTTAGATTAGAAATTTTTGGGGTGTTATAATACTCCCCCTTAGAATCCTTCGTCTTCGAATAATGTCTGAAAAGAGCATGAAAATGGTAGGGAAATGTTTAACAACCCAATATATTTCAAAATACACATTAAACTCATGAACTCAAAACACTGAAGGAGGAACTGAATGGAATGAGTACTTTAGGAAGAGTAAATACCTTGGACCAGAACTAAATCGGAGGAAAAGGGATGAGTGTATCTCTTCTTCATATCTTTCTTTGCCTCCCATGTAGATTACTCATCAAACTGATTTCTCCACAAGAGTTTGACTGATGCAACCTCTTTGGTTATCAAGTTACGAACATGGCGATCAAGAATCTGGCCGAGAATCTCCTCATAAGATAAGTTGTCCTTGATACCAATATTCTTGGTAGGCACAATAAATGAAGGATCACCCAAATACTTCTTTAGCTTAGAGATATGATATACTGGATGGACGGCTGAAATGACTTCCAAAACTGAGTGGTGAATTGTGCACCCCTATATGAAATGATGGACAATGGGACTCCATGTCGGACTATCTCACAAATGTATAAACTTGGATAATCTTCTACTGAATTGGAAGTCTTCATCAGTAAGAATTAGGCTTATTTAGTCATTTGGTCTACAATAACCCAAATTGAATCATGTTACCTACGAGATCGGGCTTAGACAATAATGAAATCGATATTAATCATCTCCAAATTCCACTATGGAAGAGCTATGTTCTGAGTCACCCCACATCACCTTTGGTGTTCAACCTTGACTTGTTAATTTAGGCACTTAGCAACAAAATCTGCAATACAAATCTTCATACTTTTCCACCAGTAGATCTCTCTCAAGTCATGGTACATCTTTTGGAACCCGGATAGATTGAGTATCTGGAGCTATGAGCTTCTGCCATGATCCTCTCTTGGAGCTCATCCACCTTTGGAACACACAATCTACCTTGATATCTCAACAAACCATCTCCTCTTTGTTCAAAAGTCATCACCTTGTGCTTATGAACATTTATCTTTAGTTCAAGTAATATGGGGTCTTTGTCTTGCTTCTCCTTCACTTATGACACTAATGACGATTCAACCCCATTCATTATAACAACTCCCTATTCACTAGAATCTAACAAACGGACACCCAAGCGTGTAAGTCCATGAACTTCTTTAGCCAATTCTTTCTTGTCTACGTCTACATGAGCAGTACTTCCCATGGAAAACCTTCTAAAGGCATCAGAAATAACGTTAGCCTCACCCAGGTGATAGAGGATAATCATGTCATAACCCTTGAGTAACTCAAACCCCCTTTTTTGTCTGAGGTTAAGCTCTGTGTGACTGAAAACATACTAGAGACTCTTGTTCTCGGGGAATACATCCAGATAAATGTAAAAGAGATAGTGATGTCATATCTTGAGAGAAAAAACTTCTACCACCAACTCTGAGTCTGGTAGTTCCTTTTGTGAATCTTAAGCTTCTAGGAGGCATAGGCTATAACCTTACAATTCTACATCAGCACGCAACCAAGACCCACTCTGAATGCATTACAATAGATAACAAAACCATTTGTATCCTCTGGTGGAGTCAACACTGGAGTTGTAGTTAATCGAGTTTTTAATTCCTGGAAGCTTTTCTCACAAGCTTCAGACCATTTAAACTTAGCTATATTTTGAGTTAATTTAGTCAAAGGCGATGAAATAGATGAGAACCCCTCGATGAACCTTCTATAGTAGCCTGCCAACCCCAAAAAACTTCTTTTATCAGTATGGGATATGGGTCTAGGCCAATTCTGCACTGCCTCAATCTTTTGATTGTCTACACGAATTCCTTCGCTTGACACAGTGTGGCCTAAGAATGCCAATGATTCAAGCCAGATCTCATACTTAGAGAACATGACATATAATTCTTGATCTTTGAGAATTTGGAGGAACATTCTTAGGTGACTAGCATGGTCCTTCTCATTCTACGAATAAATAAATATGTCATCAATGGATAATAAACATGTCCAAATATAGCTTATATACCTTGTTCGTAAGATCCATGAATGTTGCAGAAGCGTTAGTCATACCAAAGGACGTAACAAGGAACTCATAATGACCGTAACGGGTCTTGAAAACTGTCTTTGGGATGTCACTTTCTCTCACTCTCAACTAATGATACTAGATCTGAGGTCTATCTTAGAGAAACAAGTGGCACCCTGAATGTGGTCGAAAAGGTCTTCAATTCTTTGAAGGGGATACTTATTTTTTTATAGTGACCTTGTTCAACTGGAGGTAATCGATATACATCATTAGTTCTCAACTGGCTATAATCGATACATATGCCTAAGTATATTTCTCTCTCATGAGGGACTTCGGGAAGATCCTCTGGAAAGACCTCTTGAAACTCACTCACAACTGGAACTGACTGACTAAGTGGTGTCTCAACACTAAAGTCATTCACTTAGACTAAGTGATAGATGCACCCCTTAGAAACTAACTTTGTGACCTTAAGGTATGAAATAAAATAACCCTTAGGCACTACTAAACTACTCTTTCACACTAAAACTGGCTCATTAGGAAGCTGAAACCTGACTAGTCGAGTTCTATAATCGACTGAGGCATAGTAAGAATGACTCCAGTTAAAATCAAAATCCACCGTGTCTAGGCTCAACTAAGTTAGCCATGGTGTCTTTATGATAGACAAAGATGGTACAATAATGATAGACTCTTCCTACTATAATAGACTCACCAACAGGTGTGGAAACACTGAAGGGATTAAAAAGTTGTATAGGCAAAATGCCGAACCTCAAGGCTACATTAGGAGTAACAAAAGAAAAACTTGCACATGGTTCAAGTAAGGCATAAATATCAATAGAAAAGACTTTAATAAGACTAGTGATAACATCTAACGAGTTCTCCTAATCCTGGCGACTAGCCATAGCAGACAGCCGGTTTATACCTCCACCTGTTCCTGAAGTTGCTCTTCTCTAAGCAATCATGTCTACTAGAACTGCTAAAGAACATTGGGCTCTATTGCCGCCATTACCCTACCTATTTTTAGAGTAATCTTTCATGAAATGACCAATCTGACCAAACTTGAAACATCCATTAGAGCCATCACGACATTCTCCTAGGTGGTTTCTATAGTACCTAGTCCAAGAAGAGGTCCAGTTAGCCGCTTGTGCCATACTACCTTGAAACTGAGTACCCTGAGATCTTAAATTTTGCGAATTATGATTCCTGCGATCATTTTTGTTTCTTGGTAAAGGTGCACTAGTTGATGATGGGATAGGTCTAAATGAATTTTGTTGAAAAGATTAATCATTCCTATGTTCGACCTTCTGCTGGCCATTTCATGAATTGATGTCTTGGCCTCTTGTTGCGAAACTCTTCTCTTTCTTATAACTTATCTTCCTTAACCTACTGCACATGAATTGTGAGCTTGACTATGTTTATGTCCACTATCAATGTAGCCTCCTTACCTTCCTTACTCGATAATCGGGATAACCCAGACACAAATTATCTCATCCTACTCCTCATATTTTTCACCATCTTCAAAGAATAGTGGGATAGTTGAGTAAACTTTAGGTTGTATTCCTACACACTCACAACTTCCTGTTTTAGATTCAGGAACTCTGTCACCTTAGCTCCCATGGAAAGAAGTGCCCCAAGAAAGTAGTCTCAAACACAACCCTACTCAAAAGTGATGCCCTCTCTGCCCTGTTCTTTTTCCACTAATCATATTATATCATAGATACACCTTTGAGCTGATATGAGGCTAACTCCACAAGCTCTAGATCAACAACATGCATGACCTCAAATATTTTTTGAATACCTTCCACAAAGTTCTCTGAATCATCAGTGATTGTCAACCCAGTGAACTCTGGGGAATTCAACCTAAAACACTCATGTATTCTAGACATATCAGCCACATTACTCCTCATTGACCAACCTAATTTGCCACAACCTGAGTCAACATCTGAATAACATTTAAGAACTTAGCATTAGTGACATTTCCCTAAGGGGGTTACACTTTTGGTGCATTGGGAGCTTCTTGACCTTGAGAATTAGCATTACTCCTAGTAATACGTCCATGAACAGTTCTTCATGGAGGTATGATTTGAAAAGATATGCATAAACACGACTTAGAGAATATTTTTATAGAGTTGAACTATATCACACGAACATGCGTAAGAAGAAAGTGTAAAGTTCCTGAATGTCGTAGCTTCCTCATTATAGATGTGGTATGCTTCACACCTTTCAAAAGGTCTCTACTAGAAATGGCTTCATAGACACCCTAGAACCCTTGAACTTTGTGCTCTGATACCAAGTTTGTCACGCTCTGAGCCTACACCCTGGACGTGGCCGACGCTCGAGAACCATTATTGGTCCCCAAGAGAAGCATTAGCCTGGATGAATCTTTAGCGGAAGACTTAGCCAAGCAATATGTGGCGTAAAACAAAATCCGATCATTTAAACTCAAAGTCAATACTCAATGCAAACGTCTGAAAATATTCAATGCAATAAACATAATAGTTGTAAAACTGTTTAATAAGAACTCTGAGGACATCTCAATTCTAACTATCTATGAAACTGGTAATAGTAACATTGGTGTCGGGACAACTCATGACATCTTAAAGATACTTAACTGAAAGTAAATGTGAAGTCCTCCGAAATGCAGGGAGGCTAACCAATAGCTACGTGAGATGCAAATCTATCTCCACGAAGCTCCTATTGATGATCCTGAACACCTGTATCTGCATCATATAAAGATGAAGGTCGAATGACATTAGTACATTGAATATATGAGTATGTAATATAGCAGAAGCGAAACAACTTAAAGAAAAGACTGTAATAGATAAATATATACTCAAGTTGAATGTAAAAAAATAAAGGAACTAAATCATTTAAAACTTTAGAAATACTTACTCATATCTGAAACTCAACATAATAAGTGATATAGTAAAACTACTCTTTAACTCTATTTGGAGATTCTCTAAATAACAACCATCACAATGAACTACGTGAGGATATAACGTCTTACCCACGATGCCAGAAACTATCCTATATCCTGCTAGAGTATAGAACCTCTCAACTAAGTGGATCCACTAAGTAATAAGGATTCATCCAAAAAGTATGATCCTGTACCCATGTTGGAAGACATGGTTTATATGGATTTTGAGTTGTCTGAACTCATTCTCATATCGTTGCTCAATACTACTCTCAAATATTTACTCATGCTCAAATGTATAAAACATATTCTTTCTTTGTTTTGAGGCAATTACTCAAAATAACCTCTTAAAAGAGGTAACTATTCTGAAATATCTCTAAACTCATAAACTCATTTTAGAAATAAAAGTTTCTCTTTTCTCAATGTAAAAATGATACATTTGGGAATACTTAGTCCCCTGATAATTTTTTCTCAATCATGTATAATATTCTCTTCAAAATTCATCTTTGCTTTCTCAAAAATATTAGTTAAGACCATTGTTTGGTTAAAAAGGATTCTCAATAATAACTCAATAAATTCTCAATTATAACTCAATAATAGGGTTCATGATGAAAGATAGACATGAACAATCAACTCAAGAATCTCAATTCAAGATATAACAATTTAATAATCAGGAAATTGAATTCAAAACTCATCAACAAAACTTATCTCAAGAATCATCAAAACTAAGGACGTAACCTTAGATTATTCTTTACTGATAGAAAGCAAATATAGGGAATGAGAAAGAACTCAATCTATCACTATGATAGCCTTACATACCTTGGAAGAATAAAGTTCTTGGTGAAATCGACGAAATTCAAAGAATGTTAGATAACCCTAGCTTTTATCTTCTTGAATCATTTCTCTAAGTCTTTCAAGGATTAAATAATGTTTTAACACTCTTTAGACCCATAAAGGTGAAAAAGGGTTATGGTTTCGACTTTGAAAGGGTGGGAAAAGACTAAACTACCCATCTTAAAAACTTACGAAAACTTTCTATCAGCCCATCTATGGTTCGTGGTTTGTTCTACGAACTGTAGATACCATCCGTGGAATTTATATTGAATTTTCCAGCTCAAAATATCATTCTATGTCATGACCTAGGGGTACCCCCTAGATGTAATAAGACACATAGGACCCCGAAAGGCACCATGTAAGCCACTTAGAATGTCATAACATAAGCATAGAACAATAAAGAGAAGAAAATCCATTTCAAGTCCAAATTCTTTATAAAGGAAAGCGGAAGTCTACACTTGTCTCATTATAGCCATCTAATACAATAGTTCCACCAAAAGGGACACAACCCATACAAAATAGTTCGGAAATGAAAATACTAGAAATGAAACTCAAAGTGGAACTCCAGTCCTCGAACCATGAAGACTCACCACACGCAAGGAGAATAGTCAAATTCCAGCTTGAACCAAATGAAAATAACCTCAAACACCGGACCCTACACTTGTGGAAAATGTAGGAAAATATGCTTTAGTACAAAAATTTACTAAGTATGATAGCCATGCATAAAAACCTTGAAAGCATGCTAAAAGGGACATTTTAGTTGAATGCATGCCATTTGCTAAGTTAAACCATTCTTTTGAAGATAGTGTAAAAACACAAGTCATAAGCATATGAGACATCATAATAAGACATAGACTATAAGTATAAGAGATAACAACATAGACATAGACATAATCCATACATAAGTCATCTTAACATAGCATAAGATAAACACTTCATAAGTCACCTCAAGTACAAGTTTGTGCAATTCATGGATAAGATCCCATAATCCCACCCTTGCTAAGAAAGTCACTTTAGGTCTTCATTCATATTCATCATCTTTTGATCTCATCCTTAACTTATTTATCATAGACAAGAGAACATTCATCTTTAGTCACATATATGTATTGGAAGGGCCTTTCAAGCTACAATCCAAATTAAGCATACATCATTACATAGACCATCATAAGATAAGAAAACATACCATAACTACCCTCAATGCATACTTGTGCAATGCATGAATAAGATCGCATACCCTCACCCATACTAAGTAAAGCTTCTTGAGTAGCCATAGTTCATATTCAATCATATTGGGAATAAGACTTAATTGACATAGACCATGTGTGCTTAACATGTAATCCGGTGTCTGCCCCACACCGAAGATGGTTGGTCTACTTGCCTAAGGTAGGACCGGTAATTTAAGCTTAGGAGTATCCATTAGCTAAATATCCTATGGGGGCACATAGTTTATGGGATAAGGATATTGCTACTAGAAACTTGACCTTTCTGACGGAAGAGCTTCCATCTCAAGATATTGCTTCTAGAAACCCTCCCTTTCTGACGGAGGAGCTTCCATCTCATAACAATATCCACTCGGTGCTTGGCATTAATCCCATATAGTACTCATTAATTCATATCTTTCTTTCATTAAGATAGCTCATTTGATCATGCATGAGAATAACCTTTCACCATCTATGTCTACATGTATCATTATATTCAATTAGGTGAGAATTACCTTTCAACCTTAGAATCTTCATTATGTGAGAAAACCTTTCACATTATGTTCATTATGTGTTCATGAGAATAGTCTTTCGATGAATCACAACAGCATTATCATAATCATGGATACTTCACTCATAGTCATGCATAAGTGTGTGTGTGTGTGAGAATATCCATTCAACAACACCACAATTACATCATAGTCACAATCACTTTACTCTCCAAGTGTTCTTAAAGCATATACATAACCTTCATAGAACATCCATAATATCATATATTGCCCTTTCAAGGATCAAAGCTCATATCATATCAATACATCTAGAATTAACTACATTAGACATCGATAAAAACATAATTCAAATAATTAATTCACTACATTCATAATTATATAATATAGTACTTGCATCAATCAATACCCACACTTTGAGATCCAATTTGGGAAAATAGTGGAATTCATGGATTTTGGGGAATTCAATATAAAACCGTATAAAATCATAAATTTATCCATAGTAAAACATAATTCAATCATTAAAAATGATTTTAAAAGGAATCCATGAGATAAAAGTCAAACCCTAACTTTTGGAATTTCTAACTTGAAATTTGGGGGTTCTGAAGGGTCTCCATGGATGAAGGCTACCCATGGATGAAGGACTACCATACCTTGGTAAACAATTCCAAAAACTTTGAGGAGAAAATCTTGTTTCTTCAACCCTAGCTTCCACATTCTTCTTCTTCTTCCTTTAAGTTCTAGAGAGAGAAATTTGGGGAAAGTTGGTTTTTGATTTGGGTTTTGGGAATTTTATGAGGTGAATGAGTTAGTTAATGACTTAAAAAGGCTTATATAGGTGTATTAAAACTATACAAAATGACCTCACTTAATACTAACTAAAATAGGAATTACCTAAAACACCTCTATCCTTAACCGCCAAAAATAGTCCTAGGCCCCATTCACGACCACCACCTACGGGGCGTGGACTGACCCATGGCCTGTACTGGTGGGGTGTGGGTTGGGGAATTCAACTTTGTATGTTGGCCCTTGACCCACGAGACCATACCACAGGGCATGGACCCACCCACGGGGCATGGGTCCTGCTGTAGGTCAAGGTCTTGGGCTCATTTTTGGTAAAAAAACCTAGGGTCCTCCTCGAGGACCCTTGGGGGGTCGTACCTTGACATTTTAACCCTAAACCCTTTATTTTGGGTACGGGAAGCTAAATTCACGACTCTAACCCTCACGCCAAGCTCTAGTTTAGCCTACTAGTTTCCGGGGTGTTACATTCTATGAGTCTAATCGATGACGTATACATGTTTCTATGGACCCTAAATCCAATCCGTCGACTTTATACAGTTATTGGGCTCAAAAGTTCATTTCATGGGTCGAAACTATGACCCATAGAAGTTCCTATGTCCCTTAGAATAGATCTGTAGGAATTGGACCCAAAATTCAGAGTCTCTGAAGTTTTGATGACTTGATAGTATGGGTCATCAAAATTCTGACGGCCCATGGAAGCAAGTCGAAGGTACTGACTTCAAGCAAGTCTGATATGACAATTTCTGATAAAATAGTAATAACTTTTTACTTTGAACTCAAAATGAGGTAAACTTGGTGGTGTTTGAAAGAGGACTCAAAGAACTTCAATTTAGCTGGTCATCGTCTACTTAATTCATTATGTGGTGGAATATATAATCGTTTGAAGTTGACCTAAGAAGAATAATATGCCAATACTTATTCGGTAAGGAATCTTTCAACTTTGAGCGAGGGGTTCGTATGACCTTTAATCATATCCAAATCCATTCCAACACTAAAGAATTAACTATTTCATATATTAACAATTTAAGAATCACCCGACACGATTTTACATGCAAATAAAGAATGGTCCAGGCCTTAGCTAAAAAAAAATCAGGGTGTTACAAATACCTATACAGTCTCATTTTGACCCTAAACTTAAGACCTATAACTATCTTTCTATTCCTAAATCTACCCAAACCTTCTCATTCTCTCAAAATTCCCAAAAACCCATTCAAGTTCATCCCATCCAAATCCTCTCAAGCTTCAAGGAATAAAAACTAGGGTTCAAGTTTCAAGTCTCCTTTTTCCTCCATTGCTTTTAGACTTTGATCATCAAGGTATATATGTGAGAATTCATCAATGGGTCCCATTCACCAATTGAGTCCCAAAAGATTTCAATTTTTCAATTCATTTCCGTCAAGATTGATTAGGTTTTCATTCAATTATATGTGGTTCCTAATTGTTATGATTCAATTATTTGATCTTGATCTTATTATGAATGATTTGAATTAATTAAATATGTTCCAATTGATTTCATATGTACCCATGCATTATTCATGATTTTGACAATGAATTTATGAAGATATGAGTTTATGAAGAAAGCTATGAACTTATGAATGGTAACTTATGAAAGTTTGTGCATGATTTATGAAAAGTTGTTTTAAGATCTAAAGGTTGCTTCTGATATAAGCATCAATGAAATTGTGAAAGGTTTTCTCACATAAGAAATCATGATTAATGAAAGATTTTCTCACACATGCTTGATTCATGATTTTACAAGCTACTCTATGATGTTTTAAGCTAGATTAATAACTTAATTGTAATTTTCTATGCATGATGATATGTTATGAACATGAGTATTTCATTGAGATTTTACTTAGTACCAAGAGTATATTGAGATGGAGGCTATCCGGTTAGTAGAGGTGGGTCTCCAGTAGCAATCTCAATATCCCTAACTACCCACCTTAATAGGAATTGTCTTAGAAAGGCATAGCTAGTGGATCCACCTAAGCTAATATGTATGATCCTTGCCTTGGCAAGTAAGGACATCTTTTTTTTGGTGTGGGAGCAAGACACCAGATTCCATGTTATAGCTCAAATGATCTATTTCGGTTAACGATAAATATCTCAATAAACGGACTAACTTACTTTCAAAGGTTTTATTAATCTTTCATAATGTTTTAATATGCATTGACCATGTAAATGCTTTATTATTAATCTTAATGATTTTTACTATGTCTTAGCCTGCTCATGCATATCATGTTTTCCTTTATGTCTCCTTATTAACATGTTTTATGTTCTTACGCATATCCGTCACACTTAGTACATTTCATATACTAATGCACACTTGTGCCTATATTTTCTCATAATGTAAGGTCTGATGCTTCTCCTTCTTTCGCTCGTGGCTAGTTGCTTGATCAATTGCTTAATCATGAATATTTGGTGAGTCCTCCAGTTTTGAGGACCATTGTAACACCTCGGTCTTAGAAAGAACTAATTTTAGCAAGAAAAAATTTGGAAAGAGCTAAATTGAGAATTTTGCAACTTAGCCTTTAATTGTGAGTTTTGGATCAACTTCAAATAATCATAAATTTTAGAACAGGATGCCTTAGGCGACCCATAAGGTATCAAATGAAGGATCATTGATTTCTCTTTCTAGCGCTACCAAGTTTTCCAAATTCCGAGTTCAGATGATGGAGATATGCCTGTTTGAGTTCAGTCTGTCCGATTAAGGAAATTCATCCAAATTAAGGAGGGTTATTTTGGCCTTTTCCTTACCCCACTAGCTGAACTCGATTTTGGTAATATTTTAGGGGTCTAAATTGACTTATATTAGTTTTCACAATTCATAAACATGCTTAGGGTTTTAGAGAGAAGTTCAAGAGGATAAAGAAAGGAGAGGTTCAAACATTCGTTCAAGTATTCATTCCGTTTTAGGTATGTAAGTTCTCATAGTGTTGGGTTTGTTCACCCACACGCCAATCATGTGATTTTTATTCATAGTTTTGTTGTTGAGGTTGAATGATTTGAGTTCTTGAGGTTTTGTGCTTCGTTCTTGATAATAAAGTTCTTGTTGAGTTCTTGAGGTGAGAGTTGTGAATGAGTGTTGTTCTTGGTGTGTTTTGATATAGATTTATCTGTAATTATGTCGGCTTTCAGAATACAAAAGATTTCGTGGGAAATCGTTCAATTCAAGATGAGTTAGGGCATGAGATTGAATAAGAAAGTTCATCAAAATTCTGGGCAGGAGCTTGGGGCGGTGCGCCACCATTGCACCAAAACTACTACCCAGTAGTTTGGAGCCTAGAGTGGTACGGTACTCAGTGCGCCCCAAGCACTGGTATGTAGTTTTGGGGTTGGCGCCCCGCACCACTTAATGCGTCAGGGTCACCAGGTTCCTAACCTTCTGACCTTCTGACCTTCTTTCTATGTAAGTTTCCTCGAATGTACCTATGTTTATACTTGATATCCACACTTAAAATCTTTATTAATCCTTGAAAGATCATGCATATCCAAGTCATAACACTTGAATTCATAATTCAAATTCAATATAGAGTTGAGGGTAAAGTTCGAGGAAATTCTTTTGAGTAATTTGAGAAGTCTTTTGCAATCCTTTAAAACTTGCTTTAAGACTTGATTACTTGAGTAGGATGATGAGGAGATTTAAAATTCATTTTTCAAAATAAATATATGGGAAATAAGCAATCCCAAGAGTAAATGTTTTTACATTTAAAATGAGAGGAAAGTTTTATTTCTGAATGAGTTATGAGAATGTTTTGAGCACTATCTCTTTTAAGAGAACCTTTTGAGTAATAATGTAAAATTTTGAGGATGAGGAAATGTTTTTTAATATATGAGCATGATTTATGTTATTGGGAGTAATATTGAGCACCGATATGGGGATAAGTTCAGACAACTCAAAGTCCTCATAAACCATGTATTCCAACGTAGGTAAATGGTCATACTTTTTAGATTATTCCTTATTGACTTTTAGCATATTTTAGTTGATCCAGTTAGTTGATGATGTCTTATACTCCAACAAGGTATATGAAAGTTCTGGCAGAGTGGGCAAGTTGTATCATCACATAGCTCATACTGATGGTTGTCAGTTAGAGAATCTCCCAAATAGGAGTAAAAAATATTATTGTATTTTTAAATACATTGAGTTGTTTATCTACTATTTTAAAACGCTTTATATAAACTATATCTTATTGTTGTTTTATACTCTATTGAGTTGAGTATCCATGAGTTGAGGTTGAGTTGAGTGGAGATAAGGTGAGTATGTTTTATTCTTTCCAAGTTCAAGCTTTTTTGTTATGTTCAGTGTTCCCCTTGCATGATCGTACGTTCAATGTACTGATGTCATTTGGCCTGTATCATTTCATCATGCAGTTACAGGAGATCAGGGTCATCAATAGGCGCTTTACTGATACCACTTGCAGTTTGAGTTAGCTTTGGTGAGCCTCCTTGTTTCCGGAGGATTCTATTTATATCTTTCAAGTTTGTTAGGATGTCGTGGGTCTTATCCAAACTTCCATCATAGTTATTATAGGCTTCATAGATAGATAGTAGTGTTTTGAGGAGTCTTTTGCATTTCTTTTTTAAAATGTTTTAAAGACTTGAGTTGCCTATTTTTGGCTAGTTGAGTATTATATTATATTCTGAGTTATTTATTTGAGACATTTCAGTCAAAGCTTTACATTTGAGTTTATTTTATATTGAGTAAGTCTTCAGTTGAGAGTTGAACCAGGCCAATGGTTCGCTTGGGCAATAAATGGTTCTTGAGTGTCGGCCACGTCCAAAGTGTAGGCTCGGAGCGTGACAAACTTGGTATTAGAGCACAAGTTCAAGCATCCTAGGGTGTCTATGAAGTCTTGTCAATAGAGTCCTAGTTATCAGTGTGAATTGCGCCACATCTATAATTAGGAGGCTACACCATTTAGGAAATATCTTTCTTCATTCATACTCTTTCGTGCGATATAGTTCAAATATATAAAAATTTCTTTCTAGTTCATGTTTGCGCGTATTTTAATATTATGCCTCCACGAATAGCTGTTTGAGGTCATCCTGCTAGGAGGAATGTTGATCTTCAGGATCAAAGGGTCCCCAATGCACCAAAAGTGCAACCCCAAAGAGAGGTCACTAACGCTAAGTTTCGGGATGCTATTCGGATATTGATTCAAGTTGTGACCAATCAAGATGGGCAACAAAGAGGGAATCAACAGGATATGGCTGATGTATTTAGGATCCATGAGTTCTTAAGGATGAATCCTCCAGACTTCACTGGTTCAAGTGTCACTGAGGATCCAGAAAACTTTTGGAGGTGACACAAAAGGTGTTTGAGGTTATGCATGTCGCTGATGCTGAGTGTGTGGAACTATCTGCATACCAACTAAAGGGTCTTGCTAGATTCTGGTATGACCAATGAAACAAGAGTAAAGCTGAAGGGGCACCAATTGTGAGTTGGGATGTGTTCAAAGAGGCCTTCATGGGTGTTTATTTCTCCATGAGCTGAGAGAGAAAAAGGTAAGAGAGTTCCTCACTTTTAAGAAGGAATCCATAAGTGTGCATGAGTACAACCTCAAGTTCACTCAACTAACCTGCTCTGCTCCGGAGAGGGTTACTGACATGAGGAGCAAGTTGAGTCTATTTGTATCTAGGTTGTCTCGTTTTTCAAGTAAGGAGGGCAAGGCAACTTTGCTGATAGGAGACATGGACATAGCAAGGCTTATGATCCATGTGCAATAGGTTGAGGAAGATAAGATGAGAGATAGAGAAGAGTTCCGAAACAAGAACGCTAAGACAACATGAAATGAGTCCGGGCAGCAGAAGATCAATGCAAACCAGTCATATTTTCAACAAAAGCCAAATGGACCTACTCCATCGTCATCTAGTGCACTTGCACCAATGAACATAGGTGAGTTTAAGAATCAGAATTCTCAAAACTTCACAGCTAGACCTGCACAATCTCAGATAGTGTGTCACAATGAGGTAATTGGACTCCTCCATGTGCTAAGTGTGGTAGGAACCACCAGAAGCATGTCGTGATGTCTCCACTGGTTGCTTCAAATATGGTCGTAATGGTCATTTCATGAGAGAGTGCCCTAACAACAAGCAGGGTAGTGGTAATGGAGGCAATAGAGCCCAATCCTCTTCAGTGGCTCCGTCAGACATGGCTACATCTAGAGGAGTTACTTTCGGAATAGGGGGAGGAGCAAACCGCCTTGTACTATCAGTTAAGAATAAGAGAATTCACAAGATGTTGCCACTAGTATGTGATGAATCCATAAATTGGGCTCATTTAGGGATTTATTTTAATAGAAATAGTGTCCTCAAATTCTTATTTTTTCTCAATATCTGGTGAAAACTATTAAGTTTCAGGTATTTGAAGTTTTAGCAGAAGCATGGACACTTAGGCGCAAAAAGGAACAAAAAGGCTGGAAAGAACGTAAAAACTGAAGCCTGAGCTTCGCCAATCACTTTTGGCAAATCGCCAAAGGGAAGCACTCCACTCTTTGTTCCAGTACGCGAAGCCCTGAAGGAAGTGGATCAAAAACATGATGAAAGGAGCAATCGGCGCTTCGCCGAACATTTTTGCGAAGCAATGTTATACCGCCCAATGGTCCAGAACACAAACATGCTGAAGGCAAACCACAAAAGGCGATGAACCAGAAGAAGGGCGATTCACCTAGTCATTCAGCGATAGCGACTAACCTCACAGAATGGTCTGCCGCAACACTAAATCTGAAAACTATAAATACTAGCCTTAGTTATTATTTTTAAGGGTCGGAACTTATTGTTAATTTTCACTTTTAGAACATCAGTTTTAGTATTTTTCTCTCAAGTTTGGAGAGGGTTTTTGGGAGACTTGAAGAAAGGAGTTCATCTTCCCCAAGTTGATGTGTGGCTAAAATCCCCATTCTTGGGGTGTGATTTAGCAAATATGTGTTGATATTATTATTGGATCTTGCTTGCTGATAGGTAAGATGTATTGTAATGGTGATTTCACCTAGTGGTTGTGGTTTAATTTAATGGGTTTGTAGTTGCAAATACAAAGCCAAACATGTGTTTTTGGCTTGTCCAAGAGGGAGGTCGCGAAACCAAGACCACTAAACTGATGGCCTAAGGAGTGGGTCGCATGAGGTTCAGCCCGAGAGGGTGAGCCCTAGTCCCATATCCTAACACTCAGCTTGAGAGAGTGAGTGGGGTAAAGCGTAGGCCGGTCTTCATGCGGCAAATGGGTGTCCGAGAGGAACTTATTTGAAACGGGGTAAGTTGCCCGAGAGGGAACTTATTTCAATCTAAAGCTTAGCATAGTCACTATTATCTTGCAAATTTCCTATCGAAAGCATATACCCAACCATTTATCTCAACTTGTATTGCAGTCACACCCCAAGAACTCATCCCCATACTTCATTTTCTCTTTATTTTTGTTGTTTTAGCTATACTTGTGACAAACCGCCTTTGATATTTGACACTTTTCTATCACCCACTTGAATTTACTTTGTTTCTATTCAATAATTTCTCAAACTACAGCTAACTAGAACAAAATTCTAGCCTAACTACTATTTTCACTACCACTCCCTTGGGACACGACCCCAACCTGGTTGGGTTACTATATTATCAACGATTGTAGACACTCGTACCGTAGGTTAGTGTCGTTGGTCACGATAAGCATCAAAATGGCGCCGCTGCCGGGGAGTGATGTTACTTGAGAATTTTTAGTAAGTTGAATTTTGTTCATGTTAGTTATAGTGATACTTACTTAATTTTTAGTTTTGTTTTGCTTGTTTGTGTGTTGAAACAGGAAGAATGAGTGTGAATGATGACAAAGGTCCCAAATGGACCAATTGTTATTTTCTCTCTACCCAGAGCCAAAAGAGGGGTGGCCTCATGAAAATGAGCCAAACCTCACTAATGGAACTTGAGTGAGGAGTTGCATCGTGCCACGACGTTAAATAAGGTGCTTCTTGGGAGGCAACCCAAGGTTTTACCGCTTTATTTTTGCTTTAAGAAATAATGGTGTGTTGTTTGTGTAGGTCAAAGTATGGAAAGTGAGTGAAAAGTGCAAATTGGTGAGCCAAAGGTCCAGTCGGCGAATCACCGAAGAATTAGGCAACCCCAACTTTGTCCACCGTTAGACTAAAGACAACTTCAAAGTGGGGTCTGTAAAACTCTGCATGCCCAGGAAATTATTTGTGAATCACCGACCTGGTCGGCGATTGCGATCTAGTTTGCCGTTTGGACCCCAGTTTAACTTGAGGTCCGGTAAAACTCGGTGAGGTAAGTATCCACTCGGTAAATCACCGAATGGATCGGTGACGACGACTGTCACCGAATGGGCTAGAACTGGATGGTTTCTTAAATGGCCAAAGGTTTAACCTTTCAAACTTTACAGTTTCCCTCACTTTAGACCTTCACAAACTCGCACCCATTTAGTATTTTCAATATTTATTACTTTTTTAAATTCTTTTAGTCGTTGATTTGTGTTCGGAGTGGATTACATTGCCGCCTAGCATTTCTAAAGTATTTTAATCAGCATCTAAGGTTGGTTTTCTGAATCCCGAATTTATTTTTAGCAATTTTGTACTCATTTGCAATGATTTTATCTTAGTGATGTGTGTTGGGTCTCTCTGATCATAATTATATTTGCTTATGCCTGTGAAAATCCTACCCGTAGTGTTTATATTGGTAACATCCCATATTTTTATGCATTAAAATCGGTTAAATCTTGTGGGGTTGTGCTTGCATGTTGTTGAGTCTAGCAGGGAGAAGTCTGAGTATCCTGAAGATATGGTAAAGATCAATATTGTCATACAACCCCGGAAAAGAGTACATGGTATCACTATAAATGTAGGGGGATCAAATCCTCCAAAGAAGGGCAGACAACAACCTCCACCTAGAGATAAAAGCAAGGATATGAGGGCCTTACTGAGATAGAGAAGGCCATGGTAGATGTTGTTGTGCAGACTTCTTTGACAGATACATCCATAGCAGCTCCTAATGGATCTGGCACTTCTATTCCTCCTGAGGTGAGTCCGGGTACTGAGACCCGAGACCAGACAGATGCTCTGGGCACTGATGCCCTGATTCAGATAGAGGGAGCGACTGCATAAACATGACCTCTTTTTACCTCCCTCTATGTCTTACTTATTTTTATTTTTGGATACTTTTATTCACATTTGAGGACAAATACTTTTATTTGTGGTGGGGTGAGGCCCACCTTTATGTGCTATTGATGCTCGTGTTTTGTTTGTATTTGGGCTGTTATGTTCTGTTTAAAAATTGTGTTTGATATACTGCTTTCTGTGGATGTTTGAGCTTGTGGATCCTTTTGTTTTAAATTGCAAAATGATTTTGACCCATCCAAAATATTTTGTCACCTCTCGTGTGTTGAATATGGCTGTTCTTGTACAAATTCAAGTCTCAGTTTCAATCAATATCGATGGCTTGAATGGTGCTCTCAATTGAACAAACATGAGCGTGCGATTGCGACAAGACCAAATGAAGTTGCATAGACATTATGTGAACTCTTTTTATCTCATTGTGATTAACCATTTATCGAATTGATTCTCTTGTAATGACCGTTCCACACTAGCGAAAGTGTGTGGTCTTGTTTGACTTAAGTGTCGATGCCTTGTGTGATGAGCTTACTTTGAACTATGCATGAATAAACCTAGAATTTGTCCCATTAGTCTGATTGATTTAGTAAGGTGTGCTCTTGAAATGATCTTAGGCAACTTTAAAGAGTGTGAGCCAATCTGCCATATACCTCTTTTGTGACCCACCTGTGAGCATGTGAAACTCTTTTCAACACTCCTTGAGCCTTACCCTTCTTTGAAAGAAAACTTGATAACACCTAGACCTTCATTCAACCACCACCTCTAATCCTCATGACTTGTGAGGTAGTGACTAGCCAACTTAAGCCAAAAGCTTAAGTTGGGGGTGTGGTAAAAAGGAAAAGGAGAAGACAAGAAGTGCAAGAAAAGTCTCTTCTAACTCATGGAGTTGCGGAAAAATGAAAGCCCTCCGTGTACATAAAAAAAAAGAATAAGAGAAAGAAAAAGAAAAGAAAAGAATGAAAAAAGATTGTGGAATAAAAGTCCAAAAGAAATGGAGTTTTCGAACAATCCATGGAGTGAATAATAGGATGACTTAGAAGCACTAGAAGAAAAAATTGATAGAAGAAGGTGAAGAAAAGAAAGTGTTGAAAGCTCCACAATTCATGAGGATCTTTAGTCACTGACCCTAAAATGATCATACATTTGCACTCAGCCCCATTACAAGCCTTGAAAAGACCTTTTTGATCTTCAGTAAGCTGAATCAAATATCAATTTGAAAATAAGGGCAAAGCTATGGGTAAAAAAATGCATTGTGTTCCTCTTTTTGAGTGTGAGCGTTGCATCTGATTCCTGATCTTAAATTGATTAACTTCTGTGTGTAAATATAGAATCATTCTTTGTGTGAGGGAATTCTGATATTGTGGTTGATCTTGAACTTGCATTAGTAGCAAGTATTGTGAGCATGAGAATCTTTGGTAATGGTGTGTCACAACTTGAATCTTGGAGTACCCAATTGATCTTTGCATGAGTAGTTTGAGTCTTGTTGTGTATATTCATGATTGAGTCTTTTGTAGCACTATTTTAGACATTCTATTTGAACTGCTGAACTTGAGTTTTACTTGAGGACAAACAAAAGTTTAAGTTGGGGGTGTTGATGAGTCCACAAATTGGACTCGTTTAGGGCTTTATTTTAATGGAAATAGTGTTCTCAAATGTTTATTTTTTCTCAATATCTGATGAAAACTATTAAGTTTCAGGTATTTGAAGTTTTAGCGGAAATATGGATACTTAGGCGCAAAAAGGAACAAAAAGGCTGAAAAGAACGTAAAAACCTAACATGAGCTTCGCTAATCACTTTTGGCGAATCGCCGAAGGGAAGCACTCCACCCTTTGTTCCAGTTCGCGAAGCCCTGAAGGAAGTGGATCAAAAAGGCGATGAAAGGAGCAGTCGGCGCTTCGCCGAACAGTTTCACGAAGTAATGTTATACCACCCAATGGTCCAGAACACAAACATGCTGAAGGCAGAGCACAAAAGGCGATGAACTAGAAAAAGGGAGATTCGCCTAGTCATTCTGCGATTGCGACTAACCTCGCCGAATGTTCCGCCGCAGCACTAAATCTGAAAACTATAAATACTAGCCTTAGTTATTATTTTTAAGGGTCGGAATATTATTGTTAATTTTCACTTTTAGAACGTTGGTTTTAATATTTTTCTCTCAAGTTTGGAAAGGGTTTTTGGGAGACTTGAAGAAAAGAGTTCATCTTTCCCAAGTTGGAAGTGGGTCTTCTCCATTCTTCTTCCTTTGCTTAAATCAAGGTTTAATTTCTTACACCCATTTGATTTCACTATCATTTAGGGTGTATTTTGTTGTTTCTTGATGTGTGGCTAAAAACCCCCATTCTTGGGGTGTGATTTAGCAAATATGTGTTGATATTATTGTTGGGTCTTGCTTGTTGATAGGTTAGATCTATTTTAATGGTGATTTCACCTAGTGGTTGTGGTTTAATTTAATGGGTTTGTAGTTGCAAATACAAAGCCACCAATGTGTTTTCGGCTTGCCCGAGAGGGAGGTCGCGAAACCAAGACCACTAGACTGATGGCCTAAGGAGTGGGTCGACATCAGGTTCAGCCCGAGAGGGTGAGCCCTAGTCCCATATCCTAACACTCAGCTCAAGAGAGTGAGTGGGGTAAGGCGTAGGCTGGTCTTCATGCGGCAAATGGGTGTCCGAGAGGAACGCATTTGAAATAGGGTAAGTTGCCCGAGAGGGAACTTATTTCCATCTAAAGCTTTGCCTAGTCACTATTATCTTGCAAATTTCCTATCGAAAGTATATACCCAACCATTTATCTCAACTTGTATTGCGGTCACACACCAAGAACTCGTCCCCATACTTCATTTTCTCTTTATTTTTGTTGTTTTAGCTGTACTTGTGACAAACCGCCTTTGATATTTGACACTTTTATGTCACCCACTTGAATTTACTTTGTTTCCATTCAATAATTTCTCAAACTACAGCTAACTAGAACAAAATTCTAGCCTAACTACTATTTTCACTACCACTCCCTTCCCTTGGTTGGGTTACTATATTATCGACGATCGTAGACACTCGTACCGTAGGTTAGTGTCGTTGGTCACGATAAGCATCAGTATGATCAAAGTATCTACTTTTGATGTTTATGATTTACATGATCCTGGTGCGAGTCTATATTTTCTGACTCCATATATTGCTATGAGGTTTGATATTATTCCCGAACATCTTCTTGAGCGCTTCAGTGTTTCCACACATGCTGGTTAGTCTATTCTAGCTATGAGAGTTTATCATGATTGTGCCATTTCTTTCAATCACTAGGACACCATGGCTTACTTAGTCTAGTTAGATATGGTGTCCTTTGATGTTATTCTAGGTATGGACTAGCTTCATTCCTGTTATGCCTCAGGTGATTCTAGAACTCGAGTAGTTAAGTTCCAGTTTCCTAATAAGCCAGTTATTAAGTGAAGGAGTAGTTCAACAGTGCCTAAGGGTCATTTTTATTTCGTCCCTTAAGGCCAGAAAGTTAGTTTCCAAGGGGTGCATCCATCACTTAGTCTGAGTTAATGACTCTAGTGTTGACACATCCCCTATTCAGTCATTTCCAGTTGTGAATGAGTTTCCAGAGTCTTTCTGGATAATCTTCCCAGAGTCCCTGCTAAGAAAGAAATATAATTCAGTATAGAAATCCTTCCTGAGACTCGACCTATCTCTATTTTGCCATATACCCGCTGAGTTGAAAGAGTTAAAAGAGCAGTTGAAAGACCTTTTTGATAAAGGTTTCATTTGACCTAGTGTCTCACCTTGGGGGTGCTCCGGTCTTATTTAGGAGGAAGAAAGATTGTTCTCTTAGGATGTTTATTGATTACCGCCAATTGAACAAGGTTATATAAAGAATAAGTAACCCCTTCTGAGAATTGATGATATATTTGATCAACTTTAGGGTGCCACCTATTTTTCTAAGATAAACCTCATATCTTGCTATAATCAATTGAGAGTAACAAAAAGTGATATTTCAAATACTGCATTGTGTACCAGAGGGTACACAAGGTTTTGTTATGTCTTCTGATGCGTCCAAAGTTGGACTAGGTTGTGTATTGATGTAGAATGGCAAAGTTTGTCATGACCCAGGGGTACACCCTAGATGTAACATGGCGTACTAGACCCCGAAAGGCCTAACACAAGCCACGTAGCATATCATAACATAAAGTAAATAGAAATGATGCAGAAATTTTAAAACTTTTTCCATACAATCGAAGCCTTTATAAAAGCAAGCGGAAGACCTTAACACTTTGTCTCAAACCATCTAAAACAACTTGAATAAATCTTTGGGACGTAACCCATACAATAGTCTAATCTTAAAAGAAAGAACATAAAGGAAAGGTGATCATATCCTCGATGCTATGAGGACTCACCAAGTCTTCAACTCATTGCTCTACTATGAACCTAGCCACGTGGATTGAAATCAATATCGTCGGACCCTACATTTTATAAGAATGTAGGCAAGAGTATGTGTTAGTACAAACTGTACTAAATATGATAGCTATCATAACATCATAAGAGCATAACATAAACGTTAGCCAACATAAGACATAAGCCATAGGCATAAAAGATAATAACATAGTCATAGGCATAATCTCCAACATAGACATAATGTAAGTATTTTTCGACATAAGGCATAATACATGAAGCTCGGAGATACATCATATTCATAAAATAGTCTATACTCAGACTTTCATATCATAAAAGAACTACTTTCATAAGTAACCTCAAAGCATACTTGTGCAATGCATGGATAAGACCCCATAATCCCATCCATACTAAGTATCACGTTTAGGTCATCGTAATCATACTTACCATCCTTTGATCTCATCCTTAGCTTACCTCTTATAGACAAGGGAATCTTCACCTTTAGTCAACCATATCATGGAAGGAAACTTTAGCAACAATCCAAGCTAAACATACATCATATAAGAGAAACACTTCATAAGTAGCTTCAAGTTATACTTGTGCAAAACATGGATAGTACCCCATAATCCTACCCATACTAAGTACCACTTTAGGCCATCATTAGTTAGGGACTAGTCCCTCTCTTAAATCCTTAGAACACTATGAGGTACTTCCTTAAGCACATATTAGTTCATTATTAGGTTGAACACTATGAGATGCTTCTTCAAGCATGTCTTAGTTCATTATTACCTTGAACACTATGAGATGCTTTTTTAAGCATGTCTTAGTTCATTAATGCTTTTGAACACTTCGAGATACTTCTTCAAGTACGTCTTAGTTCATTGTACTCTTGGAACACTACGAGATGCCTCTCTAAGTATGTCTTGGTTCATCTTAATCTTGAACACCTACGAGATACTTTTTAAGCATTTCTTAGTTCCTTGGATACATAAATTTCTACTAGAAACCCGTACTCCACTAGGTGAAGGCTTCCATCTCATGAGACCTACTTTGAGAGTACTCAGACTCTATTATGTGAGGGTCTTCATCTCATTGTCAATTTCTACTTGGGACCAAGAATACACCCTCTTAGACTAGTTATTAAGCCTTACTTATCATTCATGTCTCATGGAAGGATGTCCTTGACAACCAATCCATGTTTCAAGTGATTCTATCACTTTATGCATTCAAACATTCATAAGGTAGATGAAAGAAGTAAGGTCCTTCCACAACAATGCGATCTACTAGTCTACCATTCTCATATAGACCTTACTCTCAAAGCCTTTACATACATAATTCATCATATTAGTTTTAATCTCAAAGGCCTAGTGATAAACACTCATTACTAGAAGCATTACTCTCAAAGTTTTTCATCATAAGATCATCATACACACCTAGATCACAAGACATTCTACTCACGTGCTTCATTCTTAAGCAATTTTAGTGATATGTCATCATCATAAAGGCTCAAGGCCAACATTTACTCATAATGATCCATCATATATGATTTAATCTAATTCAATTCATGTCTATATTCTTTTACTCTCAAGCAATTACTACACATATCATTAACCATAGAAGATCATCTCTAAATCCTCAATTTCCCTTTCCAAGACATAAACCCACATTACTTTAATTTCATCAATTAGACTAGGATTAGGCATAGGAGACATGTAATTTCATCATAATATCATGATTCACTACTAATTCAATCATAAACAATCAATCTCCACTCAATTAGATCCATAATCAACATAACCCACAATATTGGAAGGAACCCTAACTTGAATTGGGGATTTTATCTTCACAATTGTGGAAATTATAGGGGACTCCATGGATGAATAACATATTATAAATTATATACAAAGCCCTCACAAAGCTTGAAATATTGGAGGATTTTGACCTAGCTTGATTCTCTTCTACTTCTTCACTTTTTTTAGAGAGGAGTTTTTAGAGAGAATTGGGTTTCTTTTTGGTGAATTGAAATAATGATTAGGATCAATGAATTTAGGGGTCTACAGTCTTTATATTGGTGGTATAATTAAGGTTAAAATGACACCACTTAACCCCTAATTAATTCCAGAAAGTTCCACTAACCCCTCACTTAACCGACCTAAGACCATTACTGCCTTACCCACTAGACCACACCCACAGGCCATGGGTGGACCCACGGGTTATGCTGGTCTTCTTTGGGTGGTGGTATGCAACTCAAATTTTGGGACCCTGACCCATGACCCCTCACCCATGGGGAGTGGGCCCCCCTACGGGGCATGGGTCCCTTGCGTGGGTCACTATTTTGGAGTAGATTCTAGGGTCCTCTTCAAGGACACTTGGCTGGTCCTTGGGGAGTCGTACCTTGATTTTCTAACCCGAAATCCTTCATTCTAAGTATGGGGAGTTATATCTATGACTTTAACCCTCACTTCAAGCTCTAGTTTAGCCTACTAGTTTCCGGGGTGTTACAAAGTTATAACTTATGCCTCCAGACATATTAAGATTCGTGAGAAAAATTACCCAACCCAAGATCTAGAGTTGGATGTTGTAGTGTTTGTTTTGAAAATATGGCGTCACTATCTCTATGGTGTTCATGTGGATATGTTTCCCAATGACAAGAGTCGTCAGTATGCATTCAGTCAGAAAGAGCTTAATCTCAGACAAAGGAGGTGGTTGGAGTTACTTAAGGATTATGAAATGAGTATTCTCTATCACCTAGATAAGCCTAATGTTGTTTCTGATGCTTTGAGAAGGTTGTCTATGGGTAGTACTTCCCAAGTTGAAGAAGGCAAGAAAGAGTTAGCCAAAGAAGTGCACAGACTTGCACGATTGGGAGTCTGGTTAATGGATTCCAATGAAGGAGGAGTAGTGGTGACACTAGTGTCCGAAGTGAAAGAGAAACAAGACCAATATTTTGTTTTTCTTGAATTGAAGGCAAATTTTCATAAGAAGAAAGTGATGGCTTTTGAACAATGGGGAGATGGTGTATTGAGGTATCAAGGTAGATTGTGTGTACCAAATATGGATGAACTCTAAGAGAGGATCATTGTGGAAGCTCATAGCTCTAGATAATCTATCCATCCTGGTTCCACAAAGATGAATCGTGACTTGAGAAAAGTATATTGGTGGAGTAGTGTAATACCCCAGATTCAAAAAGAGGATATCATGTTAAAACGTCAAGGTGCCACCCCTCAAGGACCAACCATGGGTCCTTGAAGAGGCCCCAAGAAAAACTGCCTAAGGCAGTAATCATGCCAGGACCCACGCCCCATGGACGGGTCTACGACTCGTGGTTAGGAGTCCATGGGTCCAATCCCTTTTTTCCAACTCTCTGAACCCAAACAACATTTGACCAGGATAGACCATGGGTCCATCTACAGCCCGTCATCGTGGTCTCGTGGGTCAACCTGGGTGGTTAAGTTTAGGGGCACAATGGGACTTCATTTTACCCTAGCCTAGACCACTTATATAAGTACTTTAGACCCCTAAATTTATTCACTTTAAACCATTCTCTCAAATCCCAAAAGAAAACCCAAATTCTTTCTCAAATATTCTCTCTTTAGAAGATAAAAGAAGAAGAAAGAGATTGAAGTTAGGTCAAGATAAAGTCTCCTAATCTTCAAGCTTTAGTGGGCTTTGTGACTAAGGTATGATGTATTTTCATCCATGGATTCCTTCCATCCATGGAGTCCCCTAAAATTCTCCTAATTTGATGAAGAATTCTCCAATTTGAGTTAGGGTTTCTTCCAATATTTCGGGTTATGATGAATGTTGATCCAGTTGAGTGGATAATGATTGTTTATGATTGAATTAATAGTAAATCATGTTTTTAGGATGAAATTACATGTATCCATGCCTAAACCATGTCTAGAAAGATGAAATTGATGTAAGTGAGTTTTTTGCCATGAAAGGGGAAATTGAAGATTTAGAGATAGTCTACTAGGATTGATGAAATACATTGTAGATTGCTTGAGAGTAAAACATATAGACCTGAATTGATTGATATTAAAGTATACATGATGAATTATGATTAGTAGTGTTTGAGATTGAGCCTATATGATGATATATGATTAGAAATACTTAATAACGAACCATGTGATTAGAATGTCTTGAGATCTAGGCATATATGATGATTATGAAAAGTATTGCTTTGAGAATAAGGAATGCATTTAAGAATGTTGTTTACTAGGGATTTGATAGTAAAGCTAATATAATGAATTATGAATGTTAGGGCTTTGAGAGTGAAGCTTATATGATAATGGTAGATTAGTAGATAGAATTGTTGTGGAAGGACTTTACCCACATGATCAAATTTATGAATGTTTGAATGTATTAATGTGAAAGGTTTTCTCACATTGAATGATTCTAGGTTGAAAGGTTTGCTCACCTAAAATGAATCAAAGCATGTTTAATTATGATAGCTTGAAGTAGTGATATGAGATCTCTTCATTAATAGCTTGACTTGGTAAGACAAGACCATGAATGGTAGCTTGAGTAGTAGATCTAATGGATAGGATTGGATTGAGAAATATTACCCTTCCTAAGGTTATATTGAACTAGCATGAGAGGATGCTTGCATGATAGCATGACTTGGTAAGGCCAAACCATTTCATTGGTAGCTTGGATTGAGCAATAGTACCATTTTTTGAGTAGCTTGGACTTGCATGAGAGTGTGCCTTCCATGATAGCTTGCTCTAGCACAATGAGGTGCTTTTCCTTGATATCCTTGAATTGGTATATCGTAAGCATTCATGAGTAATGTTTTGTATTGGACTAGTAAAGAAGTACTTATCCATGAATAGTAGCAAGAGTCAACGAGGGACTAGTCCCAAATCAAAGTAGCGTGTTTATGATTAATCAAGGTTACTTCAAGGAAGTATCGTAAGTATATGTTTTAATATGAGATTTGCTTGTATGATGTGTGATTAGCTTGGATTATTGTTAGAATTGCCTTCCTTGATATGTATGACTAAGAGGTGTATGACCCAAGTCCTAGCTAAGGTTAAGTTGAGGTTACTTTAGAAGTGTTCCTCTTACATTATGATGACCTATGTGCATTGATTATGCCTATGACTATGTTGTTATCTCTTATGCTTATAGTTTATATCTTATGTTGACTAATGCTTATGTTATGACTATGTTGATGATTTATGCTAGCTATCATATTTAGTACATTTTTTTTACTAACGCATACTCTTGCCTACATTCTTATCAAATGTAGGGTCCGGCGATATCGACTTCCATACCCATGGCTAAGATCTTAGTAGAAGCAAGGATTGAAGCTTTGGTGAGTTCTCATAGTATTCAAGGAGAGAGACACCATGCTCTTATGTCTTTCATTTCATGTTTAGAACTATTGTATGGACTGTGTCCCAAAGATATTCATGATTTAGATGGTTTGAGACAAAGTGTAATAGACTTCCGCTCGTTTTATAAAAGAGTTTGATTGTATGGAAAATGTTTTAAATTTCCACTAAATTCTATCATCTTATATTATGTAAGCTAAGTGGCATGTATGATGTCCTTCGGGGTCTTGTATGTCATGTTACATCTAGGGTGTACCCCTGGGTCGTGACAAACTTGGTAATCAGAGCACAAGGTTTGGAATGGTTCTAGCATGTCTCAAAACCACGTCAAGTAGAGTCTTGTTCATAAGTGTGAAGCGTGCCACATTTATGAATGAGAGGCTACAAGATGTTTAGGAAACTTCACTTCTTCATTACTCTAAGTCATGCCATAGAGTTTAACTATATATGGTCTTTCTCCTAATCCTTACCCGATGGTCTACATGATATGACTACTACAAGGGCTAATGCTAGAAGGAATGAGAAAGCCATGATTGATCAAGAAGCTCCTCCACAATCCCCGATTGACCCTTTGGTTGAGAATGTAACTGATACAAAGTTTAGATCAGCTTTTCAAGTGTTGACTCAAGCTGTGACGGCACAATCCAATAGGGAAGTTGTGAACCCCGTGAACCCAAATGTGGGTATGAAGGCTTCAAGAGTGAGGGACTTTACTAGGATGAACCCTCCAAAATTTTATAGGTCAAAGTTTGAGGAAGATCCTCAAGAGTTTATAGATAAGTTCGATAAGGTGTTGGACATTATAGAAGTGACTCTGGTAGAGAAGGCAAAATTGGCCACTTACCAACTTAAGGGGGTTGCTCATGTTTGGTTCAACCAATGGAAAGAAGCAAGAACGGTAGAGATGGGTCCAATGGAATGGGAAAGGTTCAAAATTTCTTTTCTTGATAGGTGCTTCCATCTAGAGATGAGAGAGACTAAGGTGTTTGAGTTCATTAACTTGAGGCAAGTTAGTATGAGTGTTAAGGAATATGCTTTAAGGTTTACCCAACTATCTAAGTATGCTCTTTCTATTGTGGCGGATCGTAGGACCAAGATAAGTAAGTTTGTGTGGGTCTTTCTGACTTGGTTGTCAAAGAGTGTTGTATGGCTATGCTTGTTCATGATATGGATATTGCTCGTCTTATGACTCATTCCCAACAAATTGAGGAAGAGAAACTAAAAAGGATATCTAGGGAGAAACAGAGGTCTAGAATGGATGATAATAAGTTTTCCTATGATAGGTCCAATGGACATGGTCGTTCTAAGAATCGACAAAGATTTTCCAGGAAAGGTTCTTCCAATGCTCCTACGTATAATGAAAATAGGGTGTCTAACCCTAATCCGCAAGGAATTAGTAGTGAATCCCTATAGCCTACTTGTGCTAGGTGTGGAAAGTGACATGAGGGTAGATGCTTAGATGACATGGAGTGTTGCTTTAGTTGTGGTGAAAGTGGCCACAAAATGAAGAATTGTCCAAAGGAAAAAGCCAAAGGAAGAGAGGATGCTCCTAAGCAAAACTGGTTCTATGCACTTTAATCTAGAGTTGATCATGAGTGTGCTCCAAATGTGGATCCCGGTATGTTGAGAGCCTTTTTATGTGATGTTAATGATTTCCTAGATTCCGGTACTATATTATCTTTTGTGATGCTATTTGTGGCCATGGGAATAAATGTGCTTGTTGATGTCATTCTTGGGATGGGTACACTGCACTTTTGTTATGTCTCTATGTATCACCTAGTAAAGGTGAAGGAATAGATTTTGAAGTGTTGACCTATTACAAGAGCTAGTTATACTTCTAAGTTTGACCTTGGGTCGGGTTAGCACCAAATGAGGGTGAAATATGATGATATTTTGAGAACGACTTTTAGAAGCACTATGGTCATTATGAGTTAGTAGTAATGTCGTTTGGTTTGACTAATGCCCTGGTAGTATGAATAATATGATTAGTAGGGTGTATACCTAGTATGATTGGGTAGTAGGCCCCACCAAGGGTGGTTCTATGGGTTTCGAATGGCTCCGAATCATCTTTTGTGTTAGATATAAAAGTTAAGAAATGTGTTGATCTGACCTTAGTAGAATTGAAATAAACGGTGCTTAGAAAGTCCGTTGAGGCTTCCTTCCAATAGGGAGATGTTGTGCTTAGAGAGAAAGGTCATTGTGTGTTCCAAATGTTTATGGTTTGGCTTACTTGAAACATATCACCTAAGAAGGGTGTAGTGAGTGTGGTAAGAGAGGAAAGCTTTGCCCTCACTTTGTAGACCCATAAGAGCTATTGCGACATGTGGGTAGGGTGCTTATGAGCTAGCTTTGCCTAGTAAGTTGGCATAGGTGCATCTAGTTTTCCATGTCTCTAAGTAGAGAAGAGTGTGTTAGAGATCCGACATCCCTAGTTCCCTTAGAAGGTTTGGGAGTAGATGAAAGTTCTCCTTATGAGAAAGTTTCGGTTAAGGTGGTAGATCGGCAAGTTAAGAAAGTGAGAATTCGAGGGAGAGTACCTCATGGTCAGATCCTTATTTGAAGTCATGTGTGTTTAGGCGTACCCATGATTTCACAATGTCATGCATGATGATGAAAACTTGTGTTTTGAAAGAAAATGAGTTTATGTGATTGATTTTCCTCATGTTGTAGTGCATTAAGCATGAGTTGCCTATAGACTTCATGATATGAATTGATGAACATGTCTTAGCTCGGAGTTGAGAGTTCCTCCTTGGATGTATGCTTTTGAGTAGGGATTGCATATAGGCTCCATGAGATTGTGGTGAGCATTATTTTAGCTTGGAGAAGGTAAGTTCCTCCTTGAACATGAGTAAATGTTGAATTTCATGCATTTTGAGTTGTTAGATGCAGTTCCTACCTCCCTATAATGCATTGAGTATGTTTGGCTCGAAGATAATGTTTCCTCCTTAGTTGTGAGAATTTTTATGTGTTGCATGCATGGTGGGCTGCTAGTCTAGAGGTGTTTCCTTTAAAAAGTGTCTAGAACGTCATTCGAGGACGAATGATCTCAAGTAGGAGATAATGTAACACCCCCGATTCAAAATAGAGGATTTCATGTTAGAACGTCAAGGTGCCACCCCTCAAGGACGAACCATGGGCCTCTACTACGGGGGAGCTTCCATCTCATGAGATTGCTTCTAGAAACCCGACCTCTACTACGGGAAAGCTTACATCCCATTGTCAATACCCACTCGGTACTAAGCATAAATCCCATGGAATAGTCATTTCTTACTTGACCTAATTATTCATGAAAATGTGTCCTTGGACAACCAATCCAAGCTAGTTCTTTAGGATAGCTCTTACTCTTTGATTCAATTAGGTGATAAAGCCTTTCAACCTAAGAAATCTTTCTATGTGAGAAAACCTTTCACATCATGCTAGGTGTGTTTATAAGAATGTCCTTTCAACAACACAGCAACAACATCATCATTGATACTTTACTCTCAAAGCATCCTTAAAACATTTGCATAAATTTCTTAAGAAAATTGCACAAGTCCATAATTTACCTCTTGAGGCTCAAAACCCACTTTCAATCATCAATGCTTAGAAGACATGGGTTAGATATGAATTTCATCATAAATACATGTAAAGCTTGAAATACATGCTTAATTTCATAAAACACTTGCTTTATACTCAAAATCCCACATCATATGATTCATAACTTGAAAATATGGGGATTACATGGGCTCATGGGTAAATCATCATAAAATCATCATATTTCATCAATTCATGCATGATAGATCATAATTCAATCATATAAATCAATAATCAAAAGAACCCATGGTGATTGAAGAAAACTCTAACTTAATTGGGGAATTCTACCTTTAGAAATAGAGAATTTGGGAACTCCATGGATGAAAGGAATCCATGGATGAAAACTATCATACCTTTAATCCAAAAGCTAGCCTTCAATAGAGGAATTGAGACCTGACTTGAAACCCTAGGTTAAATCTTCTTCTTCTTCAAGTTTCTAGAGAGAGAAATATTTGAGAGTTCTTTTGTGAATTTGGAAGAATGAAGTGAATGGGCTAATTTGGGGGTTGAAAATACTTATATAGGGATCTTAGTGAAGGGTAAAACGATGTGGTAAAGAAACTAATTAATTAGGAAAAGACCAAATGGCCCCTAAAAATAACTGCCAGTTGACCACCAATGGACCCTAGTCGACGGACCATGGTCTGACCTAAGGTCCATCCTGGTGGACCATCGTTAGTCATCTAGGACTCAATATTTTAGCCATTGAACCACGTACCCCGATCACAGACCGTGGTCTGACCTACGTTCCGTAGGTCTGGTCGTGGTCCTGAGCCTCAGAACCTCCCTCATGCAAGGCAATCCACGGACCACATCTACGGTCCATGGTCCCATCCACGGTTCATGGGTGGCCCTCATGGCTGGCACATCAATTTCCCAAAATCTGGCAATACTTTCCTTTTTTGGATACGGGGTGTCACAGTATGAACATTCCTTTTCCTAAAGGTTTTGAAATGCTCAAAATTTAAAACAAGAAAATATAAGAGTATATAATTATCTACTCTTCAAGCAATAGCTTTGGGGAATTTCAACCCACTTCATTTTACCCTTAATCTAGGTCAAGTTCTTTACCCAAGGGCTATTTCATCTTACAATAGTTTTCTCGTGATAAAAATAGCCAAATTCACGGACTTTCGACTCTAATAACCCCTTTAGAGAAGTTTTTATGTCAAGGGAAATCATTCTATGGAAAGTAGATCTCCCCAACATCATTTACAAGTGTTAGGATATCAATTCTATACTAAGAAATATAAATCTACAACTTAGAAATATAAAAAATGCTAATTACATGATAGATATGAGTTTTAGAGTTCTAACCCATAATCTAGTATTAAAATCATCTCTTTGAAATCTACGATTTTGGGGTTCATTAGATGAAATATTTGATAGGAAGTCCTATGTAACACCTTGGAATAACTAGTAGGTGAAACTAGAGCCTTAGGAGTTTGTTGTTGATTTTGATGTGGGGTTTTATGTTGTAAAATGAGTTTCCGAGCTTAGGTTGAGGGTTTTAGGGGTTAAACATCAAGGTACAACTCCCCAAGGACCAACCAAAGATCATTGAGGAGGACCTAAAGCCGAACCCCAAGGCTGCCCCAAAGAACCAAAAGCTATCAAAAATTTAGGACCTACAGATGGGACCTACACCCCGTAGGTCCATCCACACCGTATAGGGAGGCTCCGTAGGTCAAGACCCCAACATGGAGAGTTTCTGACCCAAACTACGGACCTTCAGGATGGGTCGTGAGCGCACCCACGGTCCATGGGTCTAGGAGGCGTAGATAGCACCTGGAAACTGCCCAATCTCGGTCAAGTGAGGGACTAAGTGGTAAATTCCTAGAGTGGCTAGTTAAGTTAGGGGTCGGTTTCTTTTTATTATTTAGAGTTATTTAAGGCTTTTTAAACTATTAAAACATCCTTTTACAATTCATTATTCCCAAAACTCAAAATAGAAACTACGTTCTCTCCAAATAATTCTTTCTCTAGAAACCTCCATTGGAGAAGAAGATGTCAAGGTTTGGAGTTCAAGAGTTCATATTTCTCACTCAATTTCGTGGAGTTTTTTCAATAAAGGTATGGTAGTTTTTATCTATGGGTAGCTTTCACCCATAGAGTCCCTTCAAACATGATTTCCAAGCTTCCAAATTCCCCCAAAAGTTAGGGTTCAATCTAAGTCATGGGTTCAATTTCAAAACATTGTCAAAGGTTGATTTATGATGAATTATGATTTAATTGAGGAATTAATGTTGTTTTATGATGAAATTCCCCCATGAACCCATGTTCCCCTCAAAATACTAAATTGTGAATTTATGATGTGGGTTGATTGATTATGAAACATGTTAATTGATTATGTCTATATTGATTGAGTTATTGAACCATAATATTCCCCTTATCTAATGTAGAATTCTAGATGTTTGGGTTGAGATTGATTTATAGCCTTGGAGGGTAAATTATGAAGGATTGATGTATAATCATGATGCTATGTATATGGTGATTTCAATGAAAGTAATGTGATCATGTCTAGAATGAAATTGTGTTATTATATAAAGGTTATTCTCAATTATACACTTCTGAATGATGATGGTATATTGTGAAAGGTTTCTTCAATGTAATGATACATCTTGAACTAATGTATCTTGTGTAATTGAAAGTGATATTGATTGATGTACCTTGGATTGATAGGCTTAGGGCATCCTCTTCTTGTGTAACTAATGTATCTTGACTTAATGAACATGAATCGATAGTCCAATGGCATTCCTTTCATAAATGACTAATGAAGTATTCTAAGTCTTTGTCTTGAATCGATAGGCCAAGGGCATTCTTTTCATAATTAGTCAATGAACTAATGTAATGATGAATCTTGAATCGATAGGCCAATGGCATTCCTTTCATGTGTGCAATAATGTATCTTGGGTCGATAGGCCGATGGCATTCCTCTCAAGTATAATAATGTTAATGATAATGAACTACTCTATGGGAATGTAAGATTAGCACCGAGAAGATATGGTAAGATAGAATCTCTCCCCACGTTAGGTCGGGTTTCAATGAACATCTTTCTTATCCCATAACTATGTGCCCACATAGGTTATTAGCTAGTGGATCCACCTAAGCTAAAATGTTACCGGTCCTACTTTACGCAAGTAGACCAACCCTTTACGGTGTGGGATAGACACCGGATTCCATGTTAAGCTCACATGGTCTATGTCGGTTAATGCTTATTCCCATCATGTGAGATACGTGATATGGTTGCTCAAGAGGTTCTATGAAGTGTGGGTGGTAGTATGGGATGTCATCCATGCATTGCATGAGTAGTCTTTGAGAGAGCTATGGTGTGATTCTCTAATTTTTTAATGTCTAATGAATGAATGTGCTCATAATGAAGCTAATGAGAATGTTGACTTAAAGGCTTAATGAATAGATGAATGCTTTACTTGGAAATGTTATTATGAGTTACTTTGCTTGTCATTCCTTATTGAATGTGAATGTTCCTTATCTATGATTATTGACTAAAGATGACAATGAAGAATGGTAAGCATGTTATGGTGGCCTCAAAGTGGTACTTAGTATGAATGGTATTATGGGATGCCATTCATACATTGTACAAGTATAACTTCGGGTTACTTAAGATTATGGTTCTAATGTGTTGTAATGGCTTACATGATGAATATGTTTATGTCTTGTGTGTTTATACTAAAGATGCATGGTGATTCTTAAACTTGACATATAGCATGGTTTTCAACCAAAATGTCCTTTTTAACCATGATTTTTGCACGGCTATCATACTTAGTACATTTTTGTGTGCTAACCCATATTTCTTCTATACGTTTACAAAGTGTAGGTTCCGGCTCTTAAGGTGATTTCTTTGGAGTAAAGCTTGGATTGACTATTCTCTAAGCTAAGGGTGAGTCCTCAAGATTCGAGGACATATGAGAGTCTTAGTAGTTTCTTTTATGTCTTTTTACGTTTTAGACTATGTTGAAGGGTTGTGACCCTATCTTTGATTCAAGTTGTATTAGATGACCATGTGAGACAAGTTAGACTTCCGCTGTTTGTTTTAAGTAAAGTTATCGATTGTATGGATTAAAAGTTTTAAATTCCGTATCATTTTTCATATGTCCTATGTTATGAATGTTATGAGGCTTGTATGAGGCATTTCGGAGTCTTGTACGTTGTGTCAGGTCTGGGGTGTAGGCTCGAGTCGTGACATCCTACATCAAAGAACAAAACAATCCTAGAATTTATATTTTCCTCTCTGGATTCCGGGTTGAGTTTTTAAAGTTATCATAAAAGACTAGAATAAAAATGATTTAAACGTGCTTTCTGCACCTTTTCTAAGAGGCCAAAATACTTTGATTTCGTATGTTTTGCAAACAAGATCACACCTAAATATGATAATTAAAATTGATTTCTCAATATTAGAATGTAGATGACTAATATAATTATTCAACAAATTTGATTGGTTGATAAGAATTGATTTTATATTTCGGTAAGCTGATGAAATAATATCCCGTCCAATGGCTGCTTCAGGCTTCATACTATCATTCTTTTTGGTGTAGTGATAATTTGGTATTTAACCAACTCATTAAACTCTTATTTATGAATTATTGCTAAGTTTAATGCTAATAGAAGGGATTTTAAGCGTTCTTCTCTTATGTGCATGTATTCCTTTGAACATGAAGAATAAAGAATTTAAAATGAAAAATCACTTAACATACTAGAAGGAATCGACATCCACCAAAAGTGCACCGGCATTTTGCAAGTGCAATGCAGACACAAGATGGAAGAAACAAAAATATGCACCAGCATTAAGCAGAAAGCGAAGTGTGTAAACTTTTCTAGGGGTGTCTGTGCACTATTTTTGTGTAGAATTGAAAGGGTAGTGATTAAATAGTTGTAAAATCAATTATTATGCATGGATCTATGCTTGTATTCAAGGACTACTCTAAAAATTGATGGTTGCAATAATTGACTGAACTCTCTAATGACACTTTTTTCTCGAGAAAGAGAAGTGAAGTTGGGTAAGATTTCCATAGTGAGGACTTGAGAAGTAAATCATTTTATTACAGCTAGAGATAGTCTAAATCCAATTGATTTCTCATCTATGGGTTAGATATATTTTAAATCTACTCAAGCAATGTTTGATATTTTTTATGGTAAGGTCCTAAGATTCAGAAGAACCAAAGATACACATATAAATTTTCTTGAGAGAACTTTGGATAGAGTGTTAGTGAAATTTTATCAATGTATTGATTGGTTGTTAACTAGTTAATATTGCTTATTGTGTTGCTAAAGTTATCTTGATAGATCTATTATCAAAACTGCACACCTTCCTAGTCATTTCCAAACTTGATAGATCTTTTATTGTGTTGCTAAAGTTATCTTGATAATCGTAGTCTTGAAAAAAATTATTTGTTACAATTTCACCCCATTTAAATACTTGGTGTGATACAATGTGATTGTTAGATTTGAATTAATGAACGAACAAACCTTAATCCTTATTTCCAATTCTTGTATATGCGATCATGACTCATAAAGTTAGGTATTACTTTTGTAGATGACCACATTTACGTTAATTTCAAAGTATAGTTGAGTGTTATAAATAATGGTACTGTTGTCTGGGATTGATTAGTGATTTCCTTGATTTGTTTATTGATTCAAACTTTTGTGCATTTTGATTTCTTTGTGGTTTTGGTGTTGGTAAAACAATTGGAAGGATGAGCCACATAAATGAAAATTATAGGGTGGCTAGTTATGTCAACATAGATGACGAGCCGATGGGACATAGCATGGTTAGGGCCATTCGCCTACTACCAATCGTAGGGAATCTCGTGTTCCATGTCACAAGTACTATGTTTCATCTCCTTAAAATGAGTGGACACTTTGGCGGGTTAGAAAGTGAGGATGCCAACCGCCACATTTTGAACTTTGTTGAGATATTCCAACCCTTGAACATAACTAACATCAACAAAAAATCAATATGTTTTAGGTTATTCCCTTTTTTCTTACGTGAGAAGCCACGACATGGCTTGAGGAGTTTTCACAAGGTTCTATAATGAACTAACAGAAGCATACCTTGAATATGTCTACCCACCTTCATGTATTCTCCAATTACGAGATAAAATCAACAATTTCCGCCAACTACTAGGTGAACCAATTTATGAAGTTCGACTAAGGTTTAAGAAAAAGGTCGTGTTGTGTCCTAACCATGGTCTTTCTTAGGAAGTAGTGTTGCAAAATTAAAATCTCTCCTTGGAATTGATTAACAAGGCAGTGGCAAACAATGTGGCTGTGTTTCTCTCATGGACCAAACTTTTGGTCTTTATTTAGCTTTACTCGGCCAAATGACATAGACCAATAGAGCATGGCATACAATAGATATTGAGGTCTCTTTAGGCGTGGCTGCCACAAGCATCACCAATGACAAATGTGATGCTGAGGTGAGTATCAACTTGATGCCCCTCATACTTTTCAAGAATTTGAGTCTTGGCAATCCCAAGCCCACACCAATAAGATTTCTTATGGAGGACCTCTCTATAAATAGGCATGTGGGTATACAATTTGGCATTCTTGTCAAATTAGATAGATTCATTTACCCAGCCAATTTTGTAGTGCTTGATTAAAATACGGATATCATGTCATGACCCAAGACTACCCCCTAGATGTCACATGATACTTATAATCCCGAGAGACGCTAAGAGAACCACATGACGTAGGTTGACACTAAGATAGCAACATAACTGAAATAACATGAAGTGGAATATAAGTCTCAAAAGATTATCTCAACATAAATGTGATATTTGAGTACAAGACCATAATACGAAAATACTATGTCTAACAACAAGCCTCTACTACATAAAGAAACATATTTGGCATA
>JAJOOS010007118.1:0-28958 GCA_029582725.1 Solanum chiquidenum
CGTCAATTTCTTCCTCTTTAGCATCCACCTCATCATCCGTGGAATCGGATGCTCCCCTCGAGGGGAGCATCGCGATTCCAACGGATTCACCCGACCCGTATTTGGATTTTCGACGATCGATGCAAGAAATGGTGGAGGCACGTGGATTAAGTGATATAAGTGGCAATTGGGAATCGTTACATGAACTTCTTATGTGTTATTTTACATTAAATCCAAAGAGCACACATAAGTATATAGTTGGTGCATTTTCTGACCTTATTGTATGTCTCATGGAATCAAAATCACAACATTTAGATCTATCATCGGCCGGCAGCACAAGTAAGTGTTACAAGAATCCAAGTGATGAATAATTTATTAGAGTTCGATCGATCGATTTATTATCTGATATTGTGTACGTGTTAATTACGTGGTGTTGTACATTATTGAGAGATTTAATTTGGTCCCCGGCTACTAAATACCAGCTGTTGTCTTGAATAACACGAATTGAAGCTTTTTATCATCCTTTTTCAGTAATTTGTCTTAGGTAATTGTTTTTCAAGTTTTTCTAGATCTAGAAATCAATTTGGCTACAAAAATACTTTTTGGGATATCCCTATTTTTTGGCACTATTTTAAGGGGTTGTTTGGTTGGTTAGATAAGGTATTATAATTTGCTTTTTTCTCTCAAATTTTTTTTAGATAAATAAAGTTAAAATTAGTAATGATTTTTTTCCAATTTAAGTTAAATGCATATTTTATATTTTTCAATTATAATTTAATAAATTTACTTTTCATATTGGTCAAATCTAAAAAAAATGGCATATTTCTGTAGTAATACTCCATTTGTTCCCTATTAAGTGAATGTGAAACAATGCACATCTATTAAAAAAAATGAGATATAATTAAATGAACATCACTTCTCACTTTTGTCCTTTTAAATATTCTTAAATTATTTTTGAAAATATGAAATTTAATTGTAAAATTATAAATTTGAGTAATTAACTCTTTTATAATTATCGTATAGAAAATATAAAAGAAGGACAAAAATAGAAGAAATTTCCAACAACTTTATTAAACAACAATTCACTTATTTAAAAAGTATTAAGTATTAAGTACTAAAAAAAATATAATTTTTTTGAAAATAAACAAAAAAAGTTGTTATGGGGAAAATGACTTTTTGCAACCAAATAAGGCCGAAGTGTTGTGGAAATGGGAGAAGCGTAGGTTAATTAAGTATCCGCTAGTAGGCTGGAGCCTATAGCTTCTTTATGGCAGGCACAAACACAGTCTCCCTAAAAGCCTTCTACTTTTTCATTTTTTGGGTATCGTGATTTTGCAGTACTACGTACCCCCACACATGCAAAAATTAACCAATATTTTATATTTCCTCCGTCTTATTTTATATGACATTTTTTTATTTGATACTGTGTTTATATGAGTTAAAATAAAAACAGTTCATTTCTATACATAGCATTTGCACTGAAGCCGATTAAATTTGAGTTTACATTTAAAAATTTCACATTGAGGGCAATTAAATTTGTGTTCACATCAAAAAGCAATAGATCAAGGTAAAAATACTTTCTAACAAAGGCGACTTCGTATTCGAAAAGACTTCAATCTGAAATTTTGAGCGAAAAAGACATATCATTTTAACCCAATCAACTTGTTGGTGATGTTTTTTTTTTTCTTTTTGTTAGAAAGGATATATTATATATATGGTTAAACGTTTAACATTATATTATCACTGTTAGTAGATTACAAATAGATTATCAAAACAAGCTACTCCCTCCGTTCCATTTTATGTGGCACTTTTTGGATTTCGAGATTCAAACAAGTCTAACTTTGACCGTAAAATTTTTATAGATCTTTTAAACATTTTGAATTATCAATTGTTGTGACTTATAGTAATTTTTACGTAGTTTACAAATATATAAATTTCATTTCAAAAAATTGAAGATTTCATGCACAAATTTCCGGTCAAACTTAAACTGTTTGATTCTCGAAAAACAGAAAGTGCCACATAAATTGAGACAGAGGGAGTAATTTATAACACGTAGACTCTAACATTAGTTAACTAGATAGCACCCTTTCTTGATCTGCCTTGAGGAACTTTTTAATAGCTTCAGAAGGATACAGTAAAATGTGTGATTAGGTGATCGCTGTTAGCTTGAAACCTATTCTGGACAAATGTGTGCAATCTTATTTTCTTGGCGAAAATTATGGCAGACCACTGAATTCCCCAATTTCCTCAATGTTAGCATTGCCAGACGTAGTAATCGGATTATAAATTGGATTAGGTTCTTCTAAATATAGAAGGATTTCAATTGAGTCTGTTTCAATTTCTAGTCGGAGGAGATTGTGCGCGATAGCAATATTTACTTTATTATAACTAAAAATAATTTAATTTTAAAATATATTTTATTCTTAATGAAATAATTTACAGTCACACACACAAATTTTAAAAAATAATCTTAAACTATAAATTTCAAAAAAGCCTTTATTTTTAAGATATCATATCAAGTCAAACAATGCTAACAAAATAATCTATAAAGAGTAATATTTTTTTGAGAATCAAGGAGACTCGGACGAAACTACTACTTCTAGTCTCTAGGGATAACAACAAAAACTGTGGGCACACATATAATTTATTTTTATAATTTAAAATTTTTATCTGTTAAATTTTTTCTTTTTCGAAAAATAAAATAAAATAATAAATCATTGAAGTTTGTCTTTGATACAGTGATATATGATAATCTTATACAGCTAGCCGTACAATATATAGATAGATACATACAAAATAAGTTTAATCACTGACACCATGTTATATATTTTCATCAGTAAATTATTATTTATATACCAAAAATGTGATAAAAATATTCACGAGGTCACTTTATATATGGCAAATACATGATGACATTTTATTTATGTGGCGTGCTTTTGTTTCACAGAAAGTGCAAACAAATAAATACATTTATGATTAAAGTTACATATATTTAAATGAACTCTTTTTTCATAATTTTGCACTCAGTATCTGATATCACATTAAAACTCGATTATTCTGAATTCACGCTGAGTAAGGCCCTATTTAGGGGGAAGCGCTCCCTATAAAAAAAAAAAATATTCAAGATTCGAACTCAACTTTTAATTAAGAAAGAAATAGTCTCATCTACTGCATCGATATATTTGAAGGAACTAGTTGGGCAGCTTCAAGAAAAAATTATGAAACAGAATCTTTGTTTTGTTTTTCACTTTGATTTTTTGCTGTTTGGGTGTAAAACATAATTCGTATACTGTTATTGTTCAAGATTCTGTCATGCTCAGTAAAATGCATGTGCTATTTTAATAGTAGTAGTTATTTTCTTATTCAAAGATGCCAATGCCAGTGAAATATGACTTGGTTTCTGAACACAAGTTGGGTTATTATTGGTTTATAATTTTACAAATTATTTATATTATATGGCCAACTTAATTGATGGTGGATACAATGTAAAGTTGTGATGTTCACTCATAATGTGTTAGTGCTCGTTTGGATTGACTATTTTAGATGATTTTAAGCTAAAATAATTTTTAAGCAGTTTTAAAGTGTTTGGATAAAGTTAAAAAGTGTTTATAAGCACTTATTTTAGAGCCAAAATAAGCCAAAAGTCATAAGTTAGAAATCCTAACTTATGGCTTTAGACTCATAAGTCATAACCCAAAAGTCAATCCAAACAGGCCCTCAATCTCATGTGATCGATCAACTTCTCTCTTCTTTTTTTTATTTCTGAAATTCGTATTGAAATTTGATTAATTTGAATTGGCTCTGCAAAGGATTCATTAGGAGGAAGGCCTTCTTATAAAAAATATATTTACTTTTGAAGAATCATAGTTTTTTTATGGCAAATCAATTTAATAAAACTTCCAAAAATACTTACGAATAACAGCTATTTTTTCAACTTTTAAATAATGGAAAATAGAACAGGTTAAAGATTTTTTAGAAAAATTTCCACATATATAGACCAAAATAAAGCAGACACATAATGGTGCAGGAAATAAGGTTGCTCCTCCCTTAATTAAAAGTCGTAAATTTTTTTGATAGAAAACATTTTTTCCCAAATGGGACCTTATACGGCATAAATCCGTTCTATCCAACACCAAACGACGAAAAAAGAAAAAAAAAGCTCACCTTTTTAGCATTTCAGATTGTAACAGGTAATTCGTATCCTTGTGTTTACATAACGTAAATAATTTTATTTTAATTTTAAAAAAAGTCTCATATTTATTGATCTGTAAATTTTAATGTGACGAGAAAGATTTGTACTGATTTTCCCTTTTCTGCAATAAGGACCAATAAATTCTTCATACAGAAAATGTTATCATTTCCTCCAAAAATGATAAGATAGGAGTAAAATCTTAGCACATGTCGGCACATAAAGTAGACACGTGTCTTACGTGGCATAATATATATAAGACACCATATAGGACGTCACATGTAAGGAATAACATGACTTATTCCACTTTTTACAAGTTTAAATGTCTACTTATACACCTTCAAAATTGGAAGGCATAAATACTAATTGACGTCAAATTAAAGATCACATTTAGAGTGTGCAGTCAAGCGATTGAAGCATCAATCTCACAAAACTAAACTTCACACATGAATCTCATGGTGGTTGTTTTGCAACAAGACTATAGATTTACGTTGTTATTGTAGTGAGTGAGAAAATTCTTTTCGAAATTGAGCATAATAGAAAACTATAATAATTCACAGCCAACTTCTTCATTTCAACTAACATCAAAAACAGCAAATATTGAGCTGATGAAAACTTAAGAATAGGATAAAGAATTAGATGATTAACCTTACTGCCACCAATTACACCTTTGGTAGAGTTGGCTAGAGGTTAAAGAGAGAAAAATAACATGAGGATCAAACTCAAACATCAAATACATACATGTTGCTTAATGTAAACTAAAGTCGACCTTTTGTTTGATGGAATGCATTAGAGAATATAATACATGAATTAGTCATGGTATTATTAAATCTTTTCTTTGGTAAGATTTTTCGGTATTATTTAATATTTTATTGGGAAAATACGACGCACACTCCGTGACTCCACACAGTTAAGGCGCGTGGGAGATGTTTGGATGCCATGTAAGCTAAAAAGATGTACAAAATTACAAAAAAAATGAGTTCAAGAAAATTTCAGTTATAGTCTAGGGGTACTTGTATCTTATCCCTATTTTATTTGGTAGGATCTTTAGCCTAGCAAGTCACAGTAATATTAACTTACCAATACAGGAGCTATACATGGCAAGTCATAGTAGTATCAACAATACATGAGTTATACATGGCAAGTCTAAAGCGCTCCCTAACAAAGACGACTTTGTACCCAAAGGAACTTGAACCCAAGATCTCTAGTTAAGGATAAAGGAGTACTTACAATTCCATCACAACCTTGTTGGTCAATACCCATCAAGTTAATTCTTGTATTGGTACCTCCTCCAAACTACCCACTTCTCCCTAGTTCTCATACCCTAGCAATACTCTAGCTCACCACACTTATCAAACCAACCAACACACTACTCCTGCCTTCCTCTCGAACATGAAATTTTTCTAAATGACCAATGGCAAATCTAAAACTTGTCGTCTCTCCAGTAAGAAATTCGAAGCAGAAGATCGATCTTAAACTATCTCTGGACAAAACCAACTTCCACAAAAGTTGTGAGTGATAGCAGTGAATATGCAATTCAATTGAAAGTAGTACCACGGAAACGATACTACAGAGCAAGAAGCAGAAGGAATGGTTTCATCATTCAATAAGTAAAGCTTTAGAATGACATGAAATACATACCTCAATAAAAGCCTACATCTACGCCTAGTTATAAACATCCAAATCCAGTGTGTAGGTCAGATTATCCGTTATCAATACTCATTCATCCGCTGCCATGCCATGTAGGGTTACCATCTACAACTTTCAACCAAAAAGAAAAAAGCTACTCAAAAACCATAGCACCGAATATGTTCATGTCAGTAATTACATGGAGGAATATACACTTGGCTTTGTCAGTTGTCGCTCAATTAAAGATCAAAATTTAGCATATTACATCTTCAAAAATCTACACGACCTACCTGCAACACAAACAGAAATTCAGAGCTCAACGTAAAACAATCTGTAGGAACAACAAACTTGGCAATACGAAACAGAAATATTGAAAAAGAATATTATTGAATTATTGTTGTCTATATTTTTACAAAAATATCCTATTTATAGACACTACAATATAATCGGATACTATTTACTATTCATACTTATATGACTATTCCTATTTCTATTCTAAGTAGGATGGTATATATCTATTCCTATTTTAACACTCCCTCTCAAGCTTAGTGCATACATAGCTCGTTACAAATGTAATTAATACGAGGACTAATGAGAAGCTTGGTGAGATATATGCAAGTTGATCACACGACTTCGCAAAATAAAATTAAACAAGGAAGTCACCGAAAAACTAGTCGGAACATGCTTATACATCAGAGTATTAGATTTGATGGCTGAAAGTGCTCACATTCTAAAAACTAAAATTATCTGGATAGGGTTGGAATGATGGTACGACCAAACTAGAAAATAGAAATTATATAGGAAAGGTCGGATCAACGGCACGACCATGTTGAAAAAGAGAAATTATGTGGGTAGGGTTGAAATGATAGCACAACCCTACACAAATCAGATTTGAGGAGTCACCAGAAAGACAAGAATGGAACTACGCAAATCAAATATGAGGAGCTACCGAAAAGACACACGATGCTATACAATTCAGATATGATAAAGTAGTTGGAAAAAATCCACGATACTACACAAATTAAATAAAAACGTAGTCCAAAGAGATGCACAGTGCTACGCAAATTAGATATGGAAAAAAAAAGTAGTCACCGAAAGAATGACACGGTGCTACACAAATTAAATATGAAAAAGTAGTCACCGAAAAGATGGCAGTGCTACATAAATTAAATATGAAAAACTAGCTACCAAAAAGATGGCACAATGCTACACAAATACCAATGGATATGGGGCAAACACAAACAGCCCTAGAAAGTCACCGAAAATTGACACACGATGACCTATCTGACTAAGTTCTCTTCCCCTAAATATAGGGTTCATGCATATATCATTGGCCCTACTTTTGTTAACATAATCATTGGCCAGACGGGCGGCATATATGAGTATTAGCCACCCGCCAACAACGGAAGCTCTTTGATCCTCTACCAAAATTGTCGAGGCTTTGATACCATGTGAGAAACATTGAAAAAGAATATTATTGAATTATTGTTGTCTACATTATTACAAAAAGACCCTATTTATAGACACTACAATATAATCCTTTACCAAGTAAGATATAATTTACTATTCCTATTTCTATGACTATTCTAATTCCTATTTTAAGTAGGATTGTATATACATATTCCTATTCAACAACAACCATGACACTTAAAAGACAAAAAGAGAGTAATCTGCCATGTTCAGAAAAGCACATACCAACAATAGCCTAAATACATATCTCAAACTTTGGTTTTATATGGTCACGGCTTTCAATCAGAGACTATTTAATAGCTTCTATCAAATCACTTCATACTAAGACTTTGGGAAGTTGCTTCAAGTTGATTAGTAAAAACTACTATTTGCAGAAAGTACAAAGCAACTACTTCAATGCTGGGGTAACGGAAGGAGCCAAGAGAGATTTAGACACTATGACCCAAGTCATCACATGGACCACTAGGAGGGAGAGAAACTAAAGAGCCATTCATGTCGTCAAGTGAGATAATTCATACATTCCAATAAATATGCTATATGAAGTATACAGATAAGGTATATAATTGGATCACTGCAGAAAATAACACATCTTTGAAGAGCTCTTTCTATATAAACTTTGTATATGGTTCGCTATCATGTTAAATAGCTTATAGATTAAAAGTCGAATAGAAAGCTAAACAATTCATACACCATTGACTGCTTCACAAAACCATGTCACTTTTAAAGGAAGGAAAAGTCTAAAGCCAATAGAAATGAACTTACATATCGAGCATCCTTCTATTAGCACCACAGGAGCATCACAGGTACTCATACTGCCCCAGAGTTCAAAACCAGACAAACTACTAATTATGAACAAGACTCCAGTTCCTCAGTGGATTTTGCAGACAACTGAGCTACATCATGGAAAGACTTTGAATCAAGGGACAAAACATGAGCATCCACAGAAACTTCCTTATGGTCATTGATGTTACTTCTCATGACTTCATGAGAAGTTTCTTGACTTGCCAAAGGAGAATTCAAGCAAGAAGAGTCTGAGGTAGATGTTTTATCACAAATATAGCCATTAGAAACAGGTAGATCTAAAGAATCCACAACTTTTTCCATCTGATGGGAGGCTTCGGAAGTGGCTTTTACCGAACCAGTTGAATCACACATCAAAGCAGAAGTCATTTCACTTGAAGCAACTGTTTCCTTTCCTGCAGGAACTTCAAGTGTGTGACATTCATTTCTATTTTGCCAATCTACAGAGGATGTCTCCTGGCAAACCTTTTCAACAGAATCGGACTCATTATTCAGACACTCAACTTCTCCTTTTAGCAGACAACTGACAGCTTCTTTACTATCTTCCATACTGTGAATGGCTTTCTCCTCATGAATTATTGATATAGGTGCCACGGGAGAATAAATTAGTGCATTGCCTTCCATCCCATGTTGTTCGTCTGTTACATCAGAGGGGATAGTTCCGTAACCAGGTTGTGCAGAAGAGCAATTAGCTATCCTTTCAGTTTGATGAGCATCAGGTTCAGAAGCATGTGAAGGAAGACTGTTTCTACATTCGGGCGTATCATTCAAGACGCCATCAGCTATATCAAGACTTGATTCAACAGGGAAAGTAGCACTTTTATCATCCTGGTTGAGCTTGACTTCAGAGAAAGCATCAGCATTGGACCCTGAAAAATAGCTTATTACTTTAGTGATTCCAGTCCTCGGGCACATATTGAAGCTGATTTGTTATTTCAACTTAATAAGGCATCATGAGAAGCAAAGAACTTGAAAAGACAGACAGCATTAAACAAGTACAGCATCAATATATATCAGATACCTGTTGAAGTAACTTGGCCTTCACTGGATTGATCCTTCAATAGAGGCTTCTCTAACATATCCGTGCCAGGGAACACTATCATACTCATGTACTTCATTTCCTGTCTCTTTGATTTTTCAAGGGGTTTGAAACCAAAAACCTTCGTCCATGTTTCATTAAGTTCTGGTATAGCAGGTATAACCAGCTTCTCAACACCAAGAGAACAAAGAGCCTGACAAGATTTTCAAGAAGAAAAGACTTCAGGTAGCTGCTTAAGAGCAAAGAAATACTCTTTGGCTCCAGAGCACTAGAATACACATTCAGATTAATCAACTCCACATTTCCATACAAATAGCATACGCTTCCATGCATGATAACACTTGTTACATCTCATGATGTCACAAATATAGCTGCTTCACCTCTTTTTCCTCTACCTAATGACACCAAATCTGTAATTCATAATCCAGATTATAGTTTGGCCTTGGCGACTAAAACAGAATTTTGAAAAACAGTTGGAAAGATAAGGCACAAGGGAGGAAGAAGAAGAGAGATAATGATGGTTTCTATGGGTGTGGACATGTGGTACCTTCACTATGTTTGGGGGATCTTATAGATTGACTCAACTTTGCAAGAATAGTTCAAAAAGTAGAACCCAGACCCGTACACTGGCTAAGAGCACTGCTAATGTTGAGAAGTTCAAATTGTAAATCAATCAGTTCAATAGGAAAAGGTTTTGCTGCAAGGACTTATTGGAAGGCTTTTGAACAGTAAATAGAGACAGAAAAACAGTTATATGTTCTAATGAATTTTGGATTTCAGAATGTACAGCAGTATACTAAAACTGGACTTGATTTAGGCTTAACTCAAATAATAGCTGTAAACAATTAACAATAATATACGCAAGATTTTTTTTGACACTGGTAACATGTATTCATCAGCATTAAGGGGATGCTGGCCCAGCTCCAAAAGTGTGATTACAATATATGCAAGACTTGAAGGTGTCGTTTGGTTGGGAACAACTACAAGTTATCCCAGGATTAGCTATCCTGGGATAACTTATCCCACCATGTATATAGGATAACTTATCCCATCACTATGATATAAATGGTGGGATAAGTTATCCAAAACATGGCAACCAAACAAGATACAAAAAATTTATCCCATCACTATTTTCTTATCCCGTCACTATTTATTTTTATCCCTCACACCAAACGACCCCGAAGGGTTAATTACATTAACCTCCCCCACGGTCCGCTCAAATCACAGATATCTCCCATTTAGTTTTCAAGTTTTGCATACATCTCCCCTGTTTTCAGACTTCCGTAACAATAGTCTCAGCCAAATGATGGACCTTATGTGTAAACAACTGATTGTTTATCAAACCTGGCATCCTAAACATTAAAGATGCAGCCAGGGTTTTAAAAGGCAGGGGCGTGAGGTGAGGTGAGGCGAGGCGAGGCAATGCATTTTACTTAATACAAAAAGAGATGCAAGCCCCGAGGCATAAGCCTCATAGTTCTTCAAATATTTCAATTTATAAATCAATGAAATGGCTCAATTACACAAGAAAATATGAAAAATACATCAAACATTCACGAAAATTGCAAGGAATTAGAAAAGCTCCGAAAAATAAAAAAATCTAGCATGCTTATACAAGTAAAAAAATGCAGTTGTAGTAAACTTATCATGAGATACAAATTAACAATATCGTCTTAACTTTCAAACAACCAAAAAAATCACAATTTCTTAAATAATATTATCAGACCGTATGTTTTACCTTTCTAAACCAAAATAATTAAATCTTTATCAGTATAATTTAAAGCTTACTCTTTCAGGAAGAAATATAAAGTAGCTTTCATATAGTAAAATAATAGAAAGTTTGATACTTTTGAGAAAAAGAACAAAGACATGAAAATCAATAGCAAGCTTAGTTGCTTGGACTCGGTGAGGGTGTCCGACAAAGGTGCAGATCTAGAGGTCAGATCCTTCAAGATCTATATTTTAAGAATCAGGGGTACCGATATGATTTGAGGATTCAGTTAAAAATAATTTAAATATCTATAGATAGAGTTATATGTCTAAATTATGAAACATTATGTGGAAAACTTACTAGGTATTCTGAGGAAAAGATATTAATCAAGAGGAGAATTCTAGAAGCTGATATAAGGAAAAGGACGAACATAGAAATTAATATCTACAACGTACTCCATTCTCTTCAATTTCACCTTAGCTTTTGTTTTGATTACAATTATCATTGTATCTGTTCCGAATCCTCCATTGATTTTGGTCAAAGTATCCAATATCAGTTGACCAAATCGGGTACGAATCCCAAACTCATGTCGTGTTGACACGTGTGCATCACAGAAACTGAAGAGTCCATTCAACTTAGATTGCAAGTGAATGTATAAAGTTCAACTGTCTATATTCAGAAGAAATTTTCTAGTGGTGTTCACCCTCATAATGTTCTCAATCATAAAATAGGCAACATTATGGCCCATTATTTGAGTTATCTAAATCTTCATATTTTCTATCGATGATTAGATCTTTTACTAGTAGTGTGACTTAAGAATTTGAGGGTGCTAATTGGGGAATTTGACACATGATTTGCTAAGAACTATTGAGTGTGTCCTGAGCATTGAGCATTACGCGTGCTTTAGGAGCACAGTCAAGCGCTTGGGGCATAAGCCTCACAGAACTCATACATGTGCCTCAGGGTGTTTTACAAGTGCCCCATCAAGGGGCGAGCCCCGACCAAATCCAAAAAAATCTTTTAGAACACTGGTTGTAGCATTTATTCCTAAAACTTACCTGGAATAGGTTTTTAAAGAAGATTACAAATGATCAAATAAATATATGACCTTTTATTTATAGAAATCATTTTTAAAAAACATATACTCTACACAACTGTCATCAAATATCTACCTCCAACGGAAAAAAAATTTGAATAAAAGGCTTTACTAAACAAAAGTCCTTCAAAATTCTCAATCTAGTTTAGTATATACTTTGTTTAAAACTCAAAAATATCATACTGCAATACTGTTTTTTGAATAATGAATTGGAAAGTTTCCAACTTCTTTTCAAGCACATAACATAAGTTCAAGTCAATACATTTAGTATACTTCGTCCATCATAGAAAATAAAGGTGGGTTCTAAATACAGGGGTCGGCATATCAACTCTTTACAATGACAAGTAGCATGCCACTTCAAAAATGTCAAGAGGCATCAAACTAGCTTATTACATAATCATACCGTTTCAATTGCTGTGAGAAGCCGACTGCACATACGTTGACGACGATACATATATCGGGTTCCAATAAATGGCATCTCAGCAACTTCATTCCCGTGAACCCTACGTAAAGAGTAGAATCATTTGCAGTTGTTATTATCACAATCCTTGAATAGAAGAGAGAGTCAAACTAAAATGATACTAGATACCACTACTACAAATTCTCCAGAATTCATTTAGCACAAGAGCAGTGGCAAAAAAATATTAAGTACATCAAGAGATTGCCACATCATCAAACATCAATTTAGAACATGAACGTCGATATTCAAAAGTAGTATGTTACATCCCTTAATGGAATACCTATATCGCATGTGCCTAGCTTTTGTTCTAGGCTACAAAGTACGCCAGCCAGTCAACCAGTTCAGCCCGGTATTTTTAGATATGAATTTAGATTATTGCCATGCATAGTTCAGCAAGAGTAAAACCTCTTTCTATGTTTGGTAACTCTTTAACTTCAACTTTCCACGTGGCATGTTTAAGACCACAAGATTAAAGGGCATTTCGGTAAATTTTATAGTATAAAAGATACTACTCCATTCTCTTCTAAAGTCTCTTTATTTTCTTAAACTCCATGCCAAGTCAAAACCAAACAAACAAATTAAAACGGAGGAGTAGCTTATAGTATAAAAGATTATGATGTTCTTTCCTGCCTTCCCGAAGGACAAAGATATCACAGCATACAACTAATACTTATGGCCAACTTTTCAATTCGGCAGGGATGGTAACTAAATATCAAATAAAATAAATTAGGTAGTTTGGCCATTTGAATAACCTATTAAGTTTTCACCTACATCAATCACAACCTTTACTGATTCTACATTGACTATTCAAGAAGGACGAAAATCGCTCATATTACAACTGTCCATTCAAGTGCCTCCAGAATGCTAAATAAGCAAAAGTAATATGTCAATTAATCACAACAAACCTAGCCAGAAACAAACCAAATACAGTTTTGGATGTTGAAGGGCTGAGGCTCCCAGTTTCTGCCTATTAATATGCACACGTCATTGAGGCATCCCTTTCTGGGCATTGAGCCGTCAAGTTCTGGGACCTAGGATGCTCAGAGCTAGCACTGCAATGCCCAGCTTTTCAGTAATAAATTTGCAGGTTTCAAGTTAACAGATTCAGTTATAATAATTCACTTGATTCTTCAGCTGATGCTAAAAATGCCACCACAATTCAAGTTTGCTTCTTCACTGTTTATGTAGTGGAAAGGACCTCACCCTCCAAGCATGAGGTTAGGGGTTGGAGTCATTATGGGAGTAAACGTGAGACAGAGCCACAGTTGACTCCTAGACAGGGGATTCCAGGTGTGGTGCCAAAAAAAAAAATATATGCTTTGGTCATGAAGCACTTGGATGCAATACAGAATTAAGATCACTATGAATAGAAAATACTCCAACGAAGACTAAAAAACTTCAACTAGCACTCACCTTATGGATGCAGCACAGATAAGTTCATCACCCTTCTCAAGAATAATAGTATAGAACCCTTTGTAGTTCAGCCGCCTAAAGTTTGACCTGGTATCAAAAGAGGAAAATGAGGATAAATTTCTTAATCAACTTATAGAAGAAAGATAAGTGCCTTAATTATCAACCATGTACACCATCACTGGAATCATTTAGTGTTCAACTGTAGTATTAAAAACAAGGACAACTTTTCAGAAAAAATTTAGTATAAAAAAAACATAATCAAAATTTAGAATTCAATGAAAAGGTAAAGATAGTATTTTCAGTGGAAAAAACTAAAACATAATCTCACATCAATACCATCAACATGACCTGATGATTTGAGTTAACAAGAAAAAAGAAAATTAAAAGTTATTAGCTTGAGCAGGGGAATTACTAGTTGTTCTAACGCCATCTGGACAATAGACTCGGTGATCCAAAAATCAACAAACACTTTCCACACTTCATATCAAGAACTAACAGAAGAAACAAACTCTATATGGAATTCATCAAATGGCATTACTTATAAACAAAGCATGACTAGACAGGAACAGAAAAAGTCATAATAGCAACAAATTGGTTATGCCATCGCTTTTAATATAAATTCATGAGAACATATTATCACAATCTTCAGAGATGCTCACCCGCAGCTATAAACAACGCTCTGAATTACATTGATTTTACTTCGCTGGTCAACAATGGGCACAAAACATTCATTCATAATGGAGAAAGCAACAGCTAACTTGCAATTGCATTCAATGTCTACTAGATCGTCAGTCAAATTTGTATCCCTGCCAAAATCACGATGTTGAAGAAGTCTCCAACAAAATCCTTCATCCAAGTCATGCTTTACACCAAGAAGCACCTGCAGGCCCTCAAAAATCTGTTGAAGAACATGTGAGATTATTTCACTGCAAAGTGCATAGAAACTCATATGTATATGTATATACAAATTGTCTAAATATAGTTTACTCTTAGTCCGAGGAAGAAAGTTCTAGATAATATACATGCAGGAATACATCAGAGGATTGGAGAGCGATTTGGAAACTTCTCTCTTCTTTTTCAACAGATTTCATTAAGTGCATGTGACAGACAAATGAACTAAATAACTTCTTCAAGGCTGGGAACAATGTGAACTAGAAGTTGCAAAAACTGCAATCTATTTAATTGGACAAGTGCAATACCTTCTGGCATCCCTTTCCGCAAAACGATAGATCTTTAGTATCAAAACCGAGAGCACTGTCACCGGGGACACAAGGCAAATGGACTGCAAAAGCCAAAGCAGATAAATTTGTCTAGTTCATCAAATTCATTTTACAAATTTATAGAAAAAAATAACTAACAAAAGAGGATTCAAAATATACATTTTCCCTCACACAAATGGCATGTTAACAACTCAGATACTGCCATGCCATCCTGAACATCATTCTCTGAGGAGTTTCTGACAACTGTCCCACAGAATTTGCATGAACAATAAACACATCTCCAATCTCCAGAAGGTAACTTCTGCAACACATTCAACAAAAGTAAGACATACTTATGCTCAACAATTTTACGAGTAAGAGCCAGTTTGGATTTAGATAGAGACTTATCCCTGCGTGTATCTAGTGGACAGTGAGGAAGGAGAGAAATTCCAAGTGCTTTGAGGGCATAGAAAATGATATGCAAAAGATTAAGCTAAATTATATCTTACTGCTTTGTTTTTGGTGTAATCAGTTCTACTCTAATGACACTATTTCTATCATTGATGTCCTAGATTGATTATAGATAGAAATAGGAACATTCTAGAGTTCCAATTGTATATATGGTTTAAGTACTACCTAAGTACTGTTTGGATATATTACACAGTTACTATTCTCTAAAAGGCCCCATCTGGATTGGCTTATTTTAGGTGATTTTAAGCTAAAATAGTTTTTAAGCATTTTTGTAGTGTTTTGAGTAAAACAAAAGTGTGTTTTTAAGCACTTGTTTTTAAGCCAAAATAACAAAAATATTCCCAACTTATGGCTTTTGGCTTATAGTCATAAGCTCATCCAAACATACTCTAAGTTGGGAGAGCACCAGGGATTACAATTTGAAATGACCAACTATTCTTTTAGCCAGCCATCTAATAGGTGGTACAAGAAGCTCCTTTTCTCATTCTTACAACCAACATCCATGACTTAAGAGTACAGCTGGAACTGAGGCAATCCTTTTTCCTTTTGATAAATAATATGAAACCCAGATTGTAGCTGCTGAACAAAAACTCAAGCCATATTTTGAATACCAAATGTACTATCTTCTTGAACAAACAAAAGAATATGCAATATATTCCCATGAACATACCTAATTATTTCTACTGCTTACACTTCTATTTTGATCTTTCTTTATATGGTAAGCCGTTCTACACTATCCAAGAGCCAAACAGTGGATTTTCCACTTTGCTCCGTTGCTGACTCTCTGTTTCCTTTTGAACCTAAATTGAACCTGGAAGAGGTATGGCACTAATCTATACAAAATCTTTACTAGGAAACCAATTACGAGAGTCTTCCTAACATATATTATCCAAAACTAGATGTATTGAAGAAAAAGGGCATTGTACTCTTTTCAGGATTAACAGAAACTAAGACAATACAAAAGAAAGAAAACACAGAACTAAAGGATAGAAGAAGATGAGTCTTACTTTAATATCTAAGCAGCTCTGGTGGAAAGTTGAGGGGCAACTATCACAACATATCAAGTCACCCCCATCTCCACAAATGTTGCATGTATCATCATTGGGGTCATCACCAACAATATCCACGGAATGAAATGCAATAGGATCAATTTCTTTCTGCTTATTCCATGAGTCTACTAGACATTGCAGAAGAGACTGTCCTGACTGCAGAATCACATTCTGAAATGGCTTGCCCAGCTTACTTCCAGCATGAGATTCAAAATCAGCAAGCTTCAGTGTCTCACCACAACAGCCACAACAAATTCCATCTCCCTTGATCTTTCCTTCATGCCTCACTTTTTTCCTTCCACCATAAATGTAGTGCACCTGAGCATCACATTGAATAACCCCTAAATCAATCATCCACGCTAAAAGAGTGCGCTTCCCATCATACAGTATAAACTCATCACCATCTGAATCAACCCCTCCCTGAGAGCTACGCGCCAATAGAGCACAGGGCTTTCTGCGTTGTCCATCTTCTGTATTTGGTCCCAACTTTTTCCTCCGTACTGCCACATCTGAGTTGTATCCTGTTTTGGAGCCAACACTTCTTTTATTATCTGAGTTGTTTTTGGCAGATAGCTTCTTGAATAACTTCTTGTTGGTCATTTTCTTGTTCATTCTACTTCCAGCATCAATTTTCTTCTTTTTTCCCTTGATCTCTTTTTCTTTTCTAACTCTGAACAATGTGCTGAATACCTCCTCCGGAATAGGAGTAAACGCAGAATTGGTCTTATCGTCAGCATCCCCAGCTTCAACTTTCTGTTTGAGCTTCTTGTATGCCAAAGTGACTGACCAATGTTGCCTTCCTTCAGGATCATAAAAAATTGCATCACTATACATTCTCTTTAGCCTGGGCCTGTACTCAATCTTCCAACCTGCCTTCACAAGCATATCAATTATCTGATTTCTAATTACCTGCTTTTGTTCCCTAAGACCCGATTCCATCACCTCAGGCTTGCTTCTTTTCAATTTACTTTTCTTCGCACGATATGGATTACTGCTGGGCCTTCTATTTTGACCATCTCTAGGACCCTCATAATTAGCTTCAGCATTTGCTTGATCAGTGTCTTTCTCTTTTCTGATGTTAACCACCCCTTCCACAGCACTTGTCTGACTCGCCTTTAGATGTTTTGAACCCCTAACAGAACCATCTGCTTTTTCATAATTCATGCCCTTCTTGGGAGCCCTCGATTTATTCTTTTGGCTACTTGTCAGACTGGAAATTTCATTTCTCCCTTGCATCTTCGGAGGTCGTCCGCGACGGCCCTTTAACTTTGGCCTTCCCCTCTTTTTCGGGGTTGCATTATCGTTTACCCTTGTCTTAAGTATTTTGTCAGAAGGATCAATCTTATTATCTATTTTTGGACTGGACACACCTGCATCCTTCACTTCAAAAACATCCTTCTCACCATCAGTAACTGCCAGTGTCTGGGACCTCAAGACCCTTTTAAACTGACCCATAGTGTTCACCTTCTGTCTTTTCACTTGATCATCATCATCAAGACACTCAGTACCCTCCACTTTCATTCTTTTCCTCCCTCTGCCTCTCCTTACAGGCTTAATCTCGCACTGATCAGTACTGACATCAATGTCTTCATCGTCAGTGAATTCATCTTCGTGCAATTCAGTATAATCCACTTTAAGCCTTTTCCTTCCACTGCCTCTCCTGCCAGGCGTATCCTGGCCCTTAACATTGTTTTCATCAACTTGAACTTGGGTACTGGAATCAATGCCATCCTCCACCTTCATTGTTTTGCCACCTTCAAAACCTACCAAATCATCACGTCCTTCCTCAGTTTGTCCTCCTGGTGAAGAAGCAACCAACCCCTTCTTTTTCCTCCCTCTCCGTCCTTTGCCCTTTGTGGCATCACCCTTGCCATGTGGCTCACCAGCTACATTGTCCTCAATTTGACCCTCTTCGCCATTTCCAACAGATGTTCCCTTATCACACTTTTTTTCCTCAGAAGGACTTAACCCACTTGACATCAAACCCAAACCCTTCTTCTCAAGCTCCAACTGAGCTGAACCCACCACCCTCTTTGGTCTCCCTCGCCGCTTCTTAACAACAACTTCCACTACATTCTCAACCTTCACCTCAACCTCCTCCCCAACTTCACCAATACCTACCTCAACCTTATCACCCTCATCAACATCAACAATGACACCTTTAATTTCATCTTCATTCTCACATACCTCCGTAACAGACTCATTCAAATCAAGATCTTGCCTAGAATTCAAGTCAATCACAGTCAAATCAGTCTCCATTAGCTCAGACGGATCCCTATTCAAATCCAACCCATGTTTCTCTACACTACCACTTATCAACCTCTCATCCATTCTTGATCCCCTTTTCTCTATCAACCAAAAAAGACTAAATTTTTACACAAACTCCATCAAATAAATAACCACAAAAACCCCTAAAACAGTACACCCAATCGATTCAAAAAAAAAAAAAAATCAGCTCACCAAGAAATCTTAAGGACCATGAAATCGGTGAAGCAGAGACATCATAGAGAAGATTTTGAGCTTCAATTAAAAGGCGTTACGATTTGGGGTTTTAGTGAGAGAAAGGAATTTGTGGGTTTTAGTAGAAATTGGCAGCGACTGTTTGAGAGGAGAAAGGTGGGTTTTCTTGTATTTTAGTACAAAGTTTTGAGACCATTTTTTTTCTTTTTTACGTTTTCGAGGTAAGAAGCTAGGAGGACTAATTGTAATTTGGGAGGGAGAATCAATTATTTATTTTTTTCATTTTCCCTCCATTTGTTGCCTCTTTTTTCCTAAAATAAATATTTATTGCTCTACCTAATATGAACAGCCTTTGGGTAATATTCTGATTAATAATGTTGAATAAAAATTGAAGTATAGTTGAATTAATGGTCAAAAAACATTAAAGAAGTAAATTACTTATTTTAAAATAAATTTTTACTTTTATTCATCATTTTTTCTATTTTATCATTAACGTTAATCACTTATTCTTCAAACTGAATCAATCATTTAGGTAAATCAATTTTTATTTTAAGTAACCTACCTAATACTATGTATTACTTCCTCTGTCCCAACTTATGTGGTACTTTTCATTGTTCGAGAGTCAAATAGTTTAAATTTGACCAGGAATTTGCTTATGGAATCTTCAATTTTTTTGAAATAAAATTTATATATTTGTAAACTACGTAAAAAGTATTATAAGTCACAATAATTGATAATTCAAAATGTTTAAAAGATCTATGAAAAATTTATGGTCAAAGTTAAACTTGTTTGAATCTCGAAATTCGAAAAGTGTCACATAAATAAGACGGAGAAAGTAATTAATATGCATATTATGATTATTTTAAAAAAAACTCATATTAATTTGTGTATCTTCAACTCATCACAATGTTAACATTTCAATGTGAATTATTATTCGATAACTTAAATGGAAAGCAAAAACCTGTTGAAACATGAAAGCTAACTTAAAGATGTTAGAAGGATTTTTTATCTCTCGTAAATCTAAATTTATCTAGTAGATTTATATGAATATTGAATGTTGAAAATGATAATTAAAGGAAAAAAATTATGAATACCTGTTTTTCAGGATGAAAGGCCATGGAGTTAAGGATGTTAACCTCTTTTAGCATATTAAGAATGAACTTACATGATACGTTATTATAAACTAGTTTTGTGACAATTTTATACTTAATCACTTGAATTAATTATTTACTATTATTGACTTAATCTTGATTTTTTGTATGTTATATTCGTCATTAGTCATTATGAACTGTCGTAATCTAATATTCATTGTGTGCTAAAAGAAGAGGGAAATTTTTTGAATGTGTTTTATGTTGTTTGATATATTAAAATTGAAAATGTGGGGCAAGAAATTTTGACTTTGGAATTGTTGTTATTCATTTAATAATACTGTATTATATCATATATAATATATACAAATAGTGTTTGTATTATAAATTATATATATATATATAAAAAAGTAAAAAGAACAGTATTTGCAACTTCCTATGAAGTATAAATATATTAAGTATCTTATTTCATGGAATAAAGGTTGATATATATATTTTTTATTAGTGTTTGATATTCATATTCAAGCTCGATAATTTCGGATTTGCACATAGAGTCCCACTTGAAAGGAAGTGCTTCTATCAAAGATTTTTTTATATTCAAAATTCAAATCCAAGATCTCCAGTTAAGAAAGAAACAATCTCATCTGCTACACCATATTCTTTAACGGTTTAAAGGTTGCTATCACGAGATAATCAAATTGAAGGAAAAACTCCACAACCAGGGGCAAGCCCCTGGTTGCTACCACTAATCTAATTAATTCACGCTTTCACAAAATAATATTTCCCTGTGTTGTTTACTCTATTTCAACTTATGTGTTTTGTTTTTTTATTTTAAAAAAATGTTTTTTTTGAAAAGATTATTTAATTTATGTTTATTAATTTTTAATTTTAACAATTTATGTGGTATGTTTAAATTTATAACATTTATGCATATTTTAATATATTACACAGATATTTAATTTAGAATCAGAAAATTCAGAAGTATTCCATAATTTTTATAAACTATGTATCATTAAAACTAAGATGCATAAAATAAAACGTAGGAACTAAATAAAGTTATCTTGTATATTCCTTTCATCCCATTTATTTGTCGTGATTTTAAAAATAAATTATTTATTATTTTAGAAAATAAGACAAAACTAATTCACTTTTTTTAATTTTATCTTAGTAGTAATTATTTTTGAAAATTACCTTAAAATGTCATATAAATAAAGTAAATATTGAAGAAGAGATATTATATCTTGAGATATAAATAGAAATAAACTAATCAAAATTTCTCTTGATTAAGATTTTTCTTAGAGACGTATAAAAAAAAATTAGAGATGTTAAACGGTTATTTGGTTAGAAACAATTTACCTCAGAATAATTAATCTCGAGATAAGTTATTTCAAGATATATATATAAAATAACTTATCTTATTATTATAACAAAAATAATAAAATAAATAATCTAAAAATTATCTAATTACAAATACATTCGACCAAACGTGAAATAAAAGTATGCTTCTCACGAGTTTGTACAATCCTTTTATACGTTACTTTCTCAAAACGAGAGAGTTTGCCAGACTTTCATGTTTTTTCTTCCAACATACACGTGCCTGCATTACATCAGTATGTATGTGTTTTCATTACTTCCCTTCAAAATGAAAAAATGTGCTTCATTTTAATTTGCTACTACATGATAATACCAAAAATCTAGAAATTTATTATAATGGGAGATAATCAACTTTATCTCTTCAAACAGTGCCGGATCTACTGCGGTAAGTAGGGAGATTTAACCGATCAGAATTATGGTGAAGTGATAAGTAATTTTTCATATTTAATCAGAAATTTTGAGTTTGAATCTTCTTGAGTTCAAAGCTGTATTTTGTTAGGGAGTGTTTTACTTTCAATGTGGGATTTCCAGGCACAAATCTAAATTTGATCGGATTTTAATATGAATATCAAAAATCGAGTGAAAAATCAAAAAAGAAAAGTAGGGAAATTTTCGGGTAGAAGTTGAAATAGATGATATTTGATTTGATTTTTATATAAATCAAAGAAAAAATTAAATCATATTGATGAATTATATATAAAAAATTGAGAAAATGATCAAAATAGTCATTTATGTATAAGAGTTGAATTATCTTGGTCCTTTATATATTTCATCTCATTCAAATAGTTCTTAATGTATGCTAAAAGAGTATCATTTTGATTTCAGCCCTAAAAATTAACAAAATAAAATAAAAAATTGTTAAACTTAACGGTGGATCCTACACTTGGTGAATCCTTCTTCTCCATCATCTTTTTTCGCCATTTCTTCTCCTTCTTCTTTCTCTTTCTGTTGCCATTTCTTTTACAATTTCTATTGCCAAAAATCTTTTCATACTTACAAAAGTTTCTTTAAATTTTAATTGAACATTTATAAGATTTTTACTTTCCATCTTTGTGTTCAATTTTTACCGTTTTATTTTAAAAATAGAATGAAAAAACAATGCTTGAAAAAACTTACTAATTTTGAAAAAATTAAAACGAAAAGATAGCTATATCCCCCATAGATCACTTTGGTAAGAGAGAATAACTAGTTACAACTTAAAAAGAGTTTATTTATGGCGATCTCCTCGAAGGGAAAATAGAAACTTTTATCCAATTTACTTAATTTTCATTTGTTTTGGTAATCTTGATTTTCTTTCTTCTTATTATGTATGTAAATATAAATTTTTAGAGGGAGATGAGAAATGGGTGTAGTGTATATGGAACTAACCTCAAATGGTGAAAGAAAAAAGTTAAGGAAAAGGGTATGGTTGTGGTAATGGGGAAAGAACATATTGAGGAAGAAGGGTCTCAATTCCAAGGGATCCACTGTTAAAGTTGATAGATTTTTTAATTTTTTTTGTTAGTTTTAGGGCTAAGAACTAAAATGATCATGATTTTATATACATTAAAGACTATTTAGATAAAATGATATACATAGAGGATTAAAATATTTTAACCCTTATACATTAAGGACCATTTAATAAGTGGGGGTTTCTTGGAACATCCTTAGGGCTATTCTGGTCATTCTTTCTTGATAGGACATAGGTGTATTCTAGTCATTTTGCCTTAGGCTTTCTTGGTAGGACATTGAAAAGTTTTCTTGTGTTGCCACCTGTTTCAGACTTCCATGTATGGCCATCACGTGTTTTATATATTTGTGTTTTGCGAAGTTTCTCTCTTGAGAAAACAGCCAATTCATTCTGTGGTGAAATCGATTTTTCAGAGACTCGCAAGATATGCCTCTCCGTCCGTTAGATTTTCTCTTTCAGTGTATACTTTCCCCATGATTTAGAGGACACCTACTAATGTGCATCTTTCTGTTTTTATTTCGTCGATTTATGTTTTGGTCAATATTGTATTGTTGTTATCTTTTGTTTCAATTTAATGTTATTTTGTAATTATATATAGATAATAACATTAGTGCTTCTTCTCATAAATAAAATTTATGTACTTTTTTCATGAAATTCTTTTTTATCTCTGTTACTCTATTAGGCTAATGAATTTTGTATCTTAAACTCGTTTCTTAATAAAAAGTAAAGACTCTAAAGTCTAAGCTCATTTATTTAAAAAAACTAGAAGTGGATGACCCGTGCCATAAAAGACGTTTTGAATATTCTAAAATCGAGTAAATGTCAAAACTTGATGTTAATAAGAAGTTGGATTACATGTACCAAAAGATAACTTACATATGAATTGAACAAAGTTTTACATAGTTATGTACACTTATTTTACATAATAAATGCATTGTAATGAAGGTTAGCTGAGATGCAGTTTCTTGACAGAATATTATTGCATCTCTATACCAGCATAATATAAAATTTACACACTGAATTATAGCTAAATCATTTCAAATTATATTATAGATTTATACTTGATTATGTATAGAAACTCATGAGAACGAACAAGTAGACCGAAAAATTCAACATTATTTACCTCTTCTTTCAGATTTGCGAAGCATCTTGAATCAAAATGCCACATTAGGAAGGATCTTCAAAAGGATCATCCAATGTGCCCATGTGTGTGATTCTAAAGTGCAGAAATTAGCAATTAGAAGAGATCCTATTGGAAATAGAATAGAGTAGAGACTACAATACTTCAACAATGAAATAAATATTTTTAGATGGCATGTGATTCTCATCCAAATAAGCTCCTCCTGCAATCTAGTAGAACAAAATACATTGATTAAAATGTCAAGGATTGGATGAGGTCAACAACTCTAAGGAGAAAACAACATAATTATAATCCTTGAGAACGCACTCACTGACACTTTCAAAGAGTCTGAGCTATATGGTTAAAAACTAAATGAGATTCCTTTAGTCAAGTAAAGACTCAGTTTTATTTAATAGTCGAAAAAATCTGCTTTTAGTTAGCTAACTAAACCTCAGTTATTCGTCAAGAGAACTCATAGAGTATGGACATGCCCCTTCGTTATGATTCCAGTTAAACGTTTTCCCCAACTTCGGGTCGAGGATTGAGCTCAAACTCATGACATGAACATCCTTCACTGTAATTAAACTATTGATTTCTCAACTTGTAAAATTCATTTTACTCAAACATTAGCCATAATTTGAATTCTAGAGACTAATCTTAGTATTTATAAATCCTACTATCATTTAGCGACTACGTGTAACTTGTATTATCAAAATCACTTTCTTTTATAGCAATACACAACACCAACCCATTATGAATGAGCAAAACAAGTTTGGAAAATTAAAAGTAACAAAAGAAACCCATTATGAATGAGCAAAATTTAAATGTATGAAAAAGTAAGAGTACCTTAATCTTTTTGAGCAACTCGCTTCAAACCCTAACATCAACCATAGAGAAGTGAATCACATAATCAAATCTTCAATCTGAATATTTCAGGTATTAGTAAGAATTTGTTACCTGAAATGGAAGAGAAGTTTCGTATTCTTACAATCGAAGAAATTGCAAAGCTCTCCAATCTGTGATTACTGCACGAATATTTAGATTCTGATTAATAAACAGCAAAACACTATCGACAACAACACCACAAACAGAGAAAGAGGGAAAAGACGAAGGGAGGCAATTTGTGAGATGGGCCGTGCGGGTATGTGAATTCCTTAAATTTTGTGTTATTCATCTGAGATTTTGTTGCTTCCTCTTGAATTTCTTCTTTTTGACAAGAAATGTGTGGTTTTTGATACATGTGTCAGTTATGCTCAATTTTTTGTTTGGGTGGATTTGAGTTTTTAAGCTGATGAATCAGTCTATGCTGCCTTAGTATGAATGATTTTGGTTGATTAATTTGTGGGGTTTGTTTATTTTTAAATGAAAGATTTATGGGGTTTTGTGGATCTGATTGACTTGCATCTCCAATCGGAAGAGAAGAAAACAAAAAAGCTAGATTTTATGTGAAATATCAGGGGGTATCTTTCTGTTTGTGATTTTATTGGCTTTCATGTGTGTATTATGGAATGTGATATATTTTGTGTTATCTTCTCCGAAAATTTCTAAGTTTTCTACTCAGCAATCTTAGACATTATCATTAGACTTCGAATGGTATTTTATGGTAAGCTGCCTTTTGGGCTCTTCCTATGTCTGTCTTGCTATAGTTGTGTCTGTTCTAGATTTTAAGGGCTTGTTCTTCTTGATGTTTTCATTTGAGTCGAGAGTCTTTCGAAGACAGCCTGTCTAGCGTACACTCCACCTTCCTCAGATTCCACTTGTGGGATATATTGTTGTTTTCATCATGAATTTGTTGATAAATATACTGATACAAGTTTTTAGCATCTTTTGTTACAGACTTTCTTTTTTCCTTCTAATTTCCAATTGATTATTGCAGGGATATCACCCATAATTTTGAGAGTGGAGTTGATAGGAACATGACCCGTGTTCCGGGTCGTATTCTTCCTCCCCCTGATTTGAAGCTAGGTGGTCAAAGTCGACTTCCTGTGAATGATAAATGCCAGTGGAACCTTGTTGGGAAATCTGTGGTGGAAGGCAGCGCTTCAACGATGGGCTTTGATAGATTTTAGTTCTCAGGATCGCAAACCCTTCTTTAGGCTACGAGTTGATGAATTTGTCTTCAAATTGAAGATCGGTGCAGAAAATTGAGTATTAATATGGAAGAACCTGCTGTAGTACATTTTACTGACACGAATGAACTCTCTGCAGTTGGCAAGGTTGAAAATCTCCTCAAAGTTGTGGTTGATGCAGCTGACCGGAAAATCAAGGGTAAACTTCAAATGATAGTTTGTGTTATGACATCAAAGCATAATGGGTACAAATATCTTAAATGGGTATCTGAGACAAAAATTGGCGTAGTAACCCAGTGTTGTCTGTCTTCTAATGCCAACAAGGGACAGGATCAATATCTTGCAAACCTCTGTATGAAGATAAATGCAAAACTTGGGGGCAGCAATATGGAACTTATGGAAAGACTCCCTAATTTTGGTAGTGAAGACAATGTCATGTTAATCATCCTGCTGCAAGGAATGTTACATGTCCATCCATAGCAGCTGTTGTTGCCACCGTCAACTGGCCAGCTGCTAATAGATATGCCGCTAGAGTTTGTCCTCAGGACTGAGAAGATTCTAAATTTTGGAAGCATGTGTGCAGACCTAGTAAATACTTATGCTCGACTCAACTCAGTTAAACCAAACAAAATTGTTGTTTTCCGTGATGGTGTGAGTGAGGGTCAGTTTGATACTCAACGAAGAGTTACTTGATTTGGCGAAGGCTATATACGACAGTAACTATCAACCAGCAATCACTCTTGTTGTGGCTCAGAAGAGACACCATACACGGCTATTTCCTGAGGGTGGCCCCTGCCAATGTGCCTCCTGGTACTGTTGTGGATACAATAATTGTTCATCCATCTGATTTTGACTTCTATCTTTGCAGCCACTTTGGAGGATTGGGTACTAGCAAGCCAACTCACTATCATGTTCTCCGTTCTATGGGATGATAATGGTTTCAATTCTGATCGGTTAGAATGACCAATAGCAGACATGTTGAAAGTTATTGAAACTGTCTCTTCTCTATAAGAGAAAAAACGACTATGAAATTTATCTCCTTTTATAAAAAGAATTCGTATTTATTTATTTGAGTAAGGCGTATAGATCTTAAAGATATTTTCTCCACCATTCAAGAAAATTATAGCCGTCAATCGTCATATTAAAAGGTTACTATTTTCTTCTTTCGTCTTTCTTCTTTCTTCTTTTTTCCTTCCCTACCTCTCTTCCTTTTCTGCACTTTATTTTTTGAAAAACATAGTTTGTCAAATTATAAATAATCCTAGTTGCAAAACATGTCTTGATATTTATTTTTTCATAACGTAACACACACAAAAGCACTTCTAAAATAATTGGCCGAACACAATATATTTGTCAAATACTAAAAGCATAATTGGTTAAACACAGATTCCTTTCTTAAAAATTATTTTAATAAAATACTCTTAAAATATTTTCTTCGATTGAACCAGAAACACATGTAAGAAAAATATTTCACTAGCCACAGAGAGAAGACATCCAAATTTTACGAGAATATATTTTCCATATTTGAGGAAAAGAGCAAAACGATTAACTTTTGTAAATTTAAATCACCATTTTAGTTATGCTTTAGAAATCTAAGTTTAGTTATTAGAAAACGTCATCTCTTGCCCACTGATAATTTGAATTGAAGAAAATGCTTTATTCAGAATTTATAGGGGGGTAAAAATAAAAATCTCTTCTTAAAAAAGTAGAACTAAAGACCAAATAATATGTAAAGAGCTAAGCGAACTCTTTCTACCATAACAATTGAAGTGACATGATTAATAAGATAGAATTAAGTACAAGAACTCAACTACGTATTTTAGCGGCATGCTGGACAAATTCAATTGAATGTACGTAATCTAAATTACTCGTACTCATAAAAAATGTTCACATGTCAAATCCTCCTAAGATAAGCAAGTAACAACGACGAAATAAATTTGGCAATATTTGAAGAGAGAATAATATTCTAACAATTCACTCATTTTTGATGATGATCTAATAGTACTTGAACATGCAAAATATGTTGGGAGTAACCTGAGCAAAATTGAAAAGAGTCTACAAAAAGGTCCAATAAAAACATAAATGATACGGCATGTAACTGGAGCAACAAAACGCTTCTCCTGCTTTGTCTACAATTACTAACAGATCATTTCTTCTTGGCATCTCCGGCCTTTGTCTGCAAGTATCATCGAATAATATCATTAGCACGAGAAGAATGAAACTATGAACAGAAAAAACAACACCACAGTAATTATCTCCTGTTCATAGGAGCAAGGATAGAAATGGAGACAACAATATTTACCTTCTTAACACCACGGACTTTCTTGGCTCTGTTCTTCCTCTCCTTCATTTGCTTTCTGGACTTCTCCACCTTAGTGTCCAATCCATTCTGTGGAAGTTGAGAAATATATTTATTAGGAGGAGATATAAGTTGTACCTAGCATAGCAGTCCTTGATTTTCCTATAACTGATATTATGATATAGAAGGATAATCTTTAACAGAGGAGAGTTTAAGGTGTGTAATATTAATCATCGACATTATTAACAAAACCAATTCAATAACTTGTAGACTGCTCTTATCTGCAAGATAGGTACTCAGAACACATATTGGCTTATAAACGCAGAAGACAGTTCAACTTGATGCACATTTTTTTTGGGTGAGCGAGCTAAGAATACATTTCCAATAAAGCAAGTCTCAAATGCATGTCAGAATTAAGGGAAAACACTGAACAAAGAAGGCATAGGGTTATACGAAAGACATTTAGATGCTTCAAAACATATGATAGTGGTCCAAGAGCTTTTATATATAGAGGATTATTGCTCAACCAAATGCATTTCTTCAGTTAACAATTGGTTTTGGACAGCAGATGAGCAAAAGTAATAGTGATAGA
>JAJOOS010007119.1:0-53134 GCA_029582725.1 Solanum chiquidenum
GTCACTTGATTGTTGATTTTTGTGGTATATGTACGTGAATTTTTCTAGAAATTACATAAAATTGCAGGTACATAAGCTTGTTGGCAGTTGGTGGGGGTATTCTCCTCTTTCTATTGACTAGCTTTTCTGACCCAGGAACTGTGAATGCTGGGAATGTTTCACACTATCTTTCTGCTTATCCCTATGACAATATTATTTTCTCAGAAAAAGAATGTCCTACCTGCAAGATCCCAAAGTGAGTGTGTTTCTTTCAATTAAAACCTCTAAAGCTCCAGTTTACTACACTAGATAATCAAATTTTATTTCTACTTCTTGCTCAGACCTGCTAGGTCAAAGCACTGCAGCATTTGTGATCGTTGTGTTGCTAGATTTGATCATCATTGTGGATGGATGGTTTGTGTTTTTTTCCGTTTTCCATTCTTTTCTATCTCTCATACGCATACATGTTAACTGTATATCAGCATATATTCACTGTATATGTCCTAATGGTTTTCATTCTGTTTCTCCAATATGACAGAATAATTGCATAGGTGAGAAAAACAGCAGATACTTTATGGCTTTTCTTCTCTGGTGAGAAAATGATTACTTATTGGTCTTTCTTCCAAAGGTCTTATCTTTTACACAAAGTGATAAAAATTGTGTTTTTTACTTGAATATACAAGAAAATAGCGCAGAAGCGAAAATACAAAGATTAAAACAAGAAATGAATGATATGTGAAATCAAGAATAAAATCCCCAAATTTCAAGATAAAGTGCTAAGAACCCTAATTGATCTTAGTATTTACAATTAGCAGATTAAAACTAACTTATTATGATACTAATAGATTCAATTCAAGAACTTAGATCAAAAGTGATCTAGACCTCTATTTCGAAGAAAATAGAGACAACAATTAGTATAAGACTAAATACCTTCTTTAACTTACTTTAATGGAAACTAAAGACATCAAGTTGAGAATTAAGACAATTAGTCTTACCTGTTAAATAATCGTTCTTATAAGGTTGTTAGATGAATCAATAGTCACCCCACATAAAGTTGCAAGAAAAGAATCCTCTCAAATAACATGTCTTTTGAAAATAACAAAATTCATCCCTATATATAGGAAAAACCTATCCCAAGTAGCATGAGATTCAAGTCCGGCTTTTATTGAAATAATAAATAGAAAACCCTAATTAGGAAACTTTGTAAAAATACATCCAAAACTAGCTAATAAAAAATAAGGAAAAGTTACCAAATACTACCAAGAAATACACGGCTATGCTTCCCCTTTTAGGCTTGAATCTCACATGAGTTTAACCTCCTCTTCTGCTTGATTTTCAGCCTCTAAACAGCTTTCTTTTGAGCTTGAATTGCCGCCACCATGGATGTGAATTGCAGCCCATTTATGGGCAGAATTTCAGCCCCTTGGTGGGCTTTTCTTTTCATTAATTTGGGGGTTGCTGTGAGCCACAATCGCCTTCCTCTGGGGAATCTTAGTGGTTAAGTTGGTTGTCTACCTGAACTCCCACCTTGTTGGTGAGGGTTCGATTCCCCACATTGTAATCCTCTTCCCATTTCCCCTTTCCCTATCCCCAATTTTTCGAAAAATTTAAAAAAATCTTCTTCCTCTTGTGCTTGGATTAGAACCATGAAATATGTGTATCACTTAGACCATTCTTCTCCACAATCCTTGGGCTTGCTATTGGGTTTTCCTTCCACTTTTCCCTACAATCCTTGAGCTCGTTAGTGGGTTTTCCTTCCATGATAAACATCTTCTTGATTTTCTATTGAAAATATCAACTTTAATAGTGGTATGCCACCTTGGATGGTATCACAAAGTGCTATCACCAGTGCCAGGGTAGGGAGTGGGCGTGTATTGCACACATTCCCTTGCATTTTAGCAAAGAGTTTGTTTTCATGCTTCGAAGTTGTGACCTATCCGTCACCTAAGGAGTGTCTCTTTCGTTGCACGAACACTCTCTCTCAGTGGCCTTTCTGTTGCAATAAGAGGACTATTCTTCCATTGTTTTCTAGTCCATTGTGTTGTTTTAACCTCGTGCTACATGGTAGAATTAAAAAGATGCTTAGACCATGTGGAATGGGTTGGCTCAGTTAAAAGTATGAGAAATAATTGGGAAAATGCAATACACATCCATAAATTGGAATAGGCAATATGGACAGGATATGTTACTCTCATAAGAAGTAATGAAGAAATCAGGATGTCACCATGAGTAGAATGTGAGATTACACTGGGCATGTTGTTGTTGTTGGAACTTCAGATGTTACAAAGTACTTTTGATTGGAGAGTAGCGGCTGGATGATTGAAAGGAGATTTCAGATTATCTCTTTTTTTTTTTTTTTTGGAAACCCATTTTACCGGTCTGCGCAGTTCATCAAATGTGTGGCATGAAGCATCCTTTTATCAATGGTACCAACCTTCAATTCATCGTGAGAAAATACCCTTGATAGGGGATATTCATTATTGCTGTCCCTTTTCAGCTGATGAGTCTTGTTAGTATTTACATAATTTTGGAACTCACAGGTTACCTTTACTAGCACAGATATTCACCTTCCCCCCAAATGCAAAAGAAAATAGAAATAGAAGATTCCATTGCTAGCATAAATGATTGGTTATTTCACAGCTGATGATTCTTATTAATTTTTGCATAATTTTGGAATTTGTATAATACCTTTACTCTAGCACAAAAATTTACCCTCCAATACAAAAAAGAAATAAATGAAAAAATAGAAAACTCCATTACTAGCATTGTCCTAAGTTAGGAACTCATTCAAACTCTTTGTCATTGTTATTGTTATTATTAATAATGTTGTTGTTGTCCTATTATTATTTTTATATTATATATTTTATTTTTAATAACGGTAGTGTCCGACAGGGGTGTGCATTCGGTTTTTCGGTTTGGTTTTGCACTATTCGGTTTGGATTTTTCGGTTTTTGGTTTTGTAAAAGTGTAACCCAATCCGATCCAAAATAAATTTGACTTGGTTTGGTTTTCCTCTATTCGGTTCGGCTTTTTTCCGTTTGGTTATTTGGTTATGTCAATAATTAATAACATGACCAAAGTAATAATATTTAATCCCTTAAATATACTTTCTAATATAAATCATAAGTAAAACTTAAAACACAATACTTATAAGTATACCTATTATAGATGTAATTCAAACATAAAATATAAATGTAATCATCATGAAAGGCAATAACCAAAAAGGGACAAAAGTGGTTAACTCCAACTTAATTCTAAGCCTAAACATTATATATAAAAAAAAACCGGTTTTTTTCGGTTTTTATTTTTTAAAACCCGAAACAAAACCAAAAAACCTAACAAAGTAATTTATTAATCCAAAACCAATCCGAAAAACCAAAAAACCAATCCAAATAAAAATTCGGTTTGATTTGGTTTGGTTATTCGGTTTAATCCGAATAGTGCACACCCCTAGACTGTCCGACAAGCTTGTGCATACCTTGATTATTCCACGGGGTGTCTGCTACGTCCCACCATCACAGGTATGGGGTAACTCAAGTTAGGCAAATAGGAAGAAATCACCTTGCACTTTTCTTTGTCTCTCTTGGAATTTGAACTCTATTCTCCCGTAATGTATACCCACTTCATTGATGGTTAAGCCACACTCTTGGTTACTTCAAACTCTTTGCTATTGTTGAAGAAAATACGAGGCGTAAATCGTCATAAAAGCTCGGTCAATCTGACCTTATTAGAGAAAATTCTTATTTTTCATGTATTTAATATTGACACTACCTTCATTTGTTTTCACGTCACATGCTTGTGAAAAATATGTATATGAATAATAGAAGATTCAGCATAATTCTAAAAGATTTTGTTCTATACACTGATGCTCATGCTGATAAGATTCTTACGTTACCTTTCCTGTTATTTTGGACATGCATCTGCAGGCATTTTCTTCTCTGTTTATATGGGGCAGTTGCTATTGCACTTGTGCTAGCTGGCAGACTGAAAGAACTACGGGTTATAGATATTCTTACTGGTGCATTGACTACTCCTTTAAATGTTCTTGGTGCCCAATTGCATGTTAGACCCAAAGTAATAGTTGTCTTCCTCTGTTGATGCAGTTTATTATGGCTTCGAGAAATCATTCAGTAGTTTGGCTCCACATGTTGCAGTGGTAAGTGGAGGTCCACCTTTTGGATTCTGCCTGATTATATCTATCTCTTCCCCTGTTGCATGTGAGTTTATGTGTTGTCAAATTTTCATCTGTTTTGGAAACATTAAATAAATAATTAATATGTGAGTCCTTGATAAAGGCAATGCCATCAAGCATCTCAACCTTCTTTATCTCCTTGTTCTCCAATCCTACTTTGATTCCAGAGCAGAAGGCTTGAGATATTGATGAGCTATTTCCTGTGGGATGGGATGGAAACAAGAAGTTTCATTTGGTTAGTTGGGAGAAATTCTCAACTCCTATCAATAATGGTCGTGCATTCGAACAGTGGGGATAGTCAATCTCATTGTTAGGGAAGTGGCTATAGAGTATATAGATATGCTAACAGAGAAGGGGCCATGTGCAGAAAGGTGATTAAGTGAAGTAAGGCAACAACCAATTTTGTTGGTTCCCAAAGAATGTGAAGGCCTTCTATGGGTTGAGTAAGTGGAGAGGCTTAATGAAGGAGAAATCATACTTCTCAATATTTATTGCCTTTTCGTTGTGAAGGGGAACAAAATATGGTATTGGCTCTATATATGGATGCAGTGATAAAATGCTGAAAGACAATTTTTATGCGATAGTTTTTAATGTAGAAAGGGGATAGGATGTCATGGCAGCCAAGAGTTATGGGAGATACAGGTCGTCACCGTCATCAGAGATTTCCTCGAGGAGACCCCTCTGTGGCTGGGAATTTGAGGAGGTAGGGACATCCTTTATGAGGCTCTGTAGTCATTTATATTTCGGTGAAGTGGACGGAATGATTTGGAGAGGAACATCTCCATAAACCTGTTTGGCCATGAGAATTATTCACTTCTTTTTGGAATAATTTTCACTTTATTTTAAAATCATTGTTTGATGAACTAAAATTTCCAAATCCAAGTTCGAGTTGGATTCCAAATTTAGAGAAGTGCTACAAACCTATTTTCCAACTATATCTTCATAAATTTCAAATAAAGTACTCTATTCTCTCCTCTCGAGAAAATGATCAAAATGGTCTTTAATGTATGTGGATTGGGCTATTTTAGTCTCTCATATATACCATGTAGTCGAAATAGTCCTTAATATATGGAAAAAGTGATCATTTTAGTCCTTCATATATGCCAACAACAATATATCATGTGAAATTCTATAAGTGGGGTCATGGGAGGGTGATGTGTACGCAACCTTACCTTTACCTCCTAACTTCCCCTTGTTGAAGATGGGTTGATGTAATGAATAAGGTTCAGGAGGTTCCTGGAACCAAAGTTCCATTAGCAATAGGAGAAAAAGAAAAAAAGAAGTGTAATAAGCATTAAAAGGACATCCCTCGGACATAGTCGGGCCAAGACTAACTGCGAGTTTAAAGTGGTTTACTATGTATATTTCAAGAGTGAGCTTGCAATGGAGGTTTGGAATCATATCGCCTTTACAATGTAAGATCCTTTCAAACGGATTCCAATCAAAGGTTGAATGAGATTGATTCTCTTTTAGATATCAAATCTAAATTAGATATCATAGATGGATGGATCTGTCTTTCTATTCATATATTTGCTAATCAAAATGGATTTATTTAGTGTTGTAGCATAGCAAGAAACCCCAAATCCTTGATTTTTCCATGAAAGATAGCATTGCTTTGGACCCCGCAAGCGAAGGGAATGAGCTTGGCTGCTTCTACTCCACACTTCTTATTCTGCGTGCCTGTTCTGCATGTGCTTTGCGCGCAATTGATGCTTTTCTCTCTCCTCTTATTCTTCATTGGATGGTTCGGATGGACTACACCGTTCTTTCCCAGCTAAAATTGGAATGGCTGTATCACATTGAGATGACGATTGAGATAAGGAATTTGTATCCCCCCTATTTAGACTTTTGGACCCTTATCTTTCTGAATCGAGATGTATTCGTGTATATATTTCACAGAAACGTGAAATCAAAGTCGGCGATAAAGTAGCTAGAAGACAAGAAATAAAGGTATCATTTCCAAATTTTTGCCTACACAAGATATGCCTTATTTACATGATAGAAGATCTGTTGATATGGTCTTTAACCCATTAGGAGTACATTTATGCATGAATGTCGGACATATAGTTGAATGTGGATATTACCAAGTGCGCATAACCAAAAGAGATGAGCCCAAGGTCATGTGCGTAAGAAGGCATGGAGCGTTCGAGTTTGGTAATATGCCAATTTGACCACTATTAGTTGATAGAGCAATTTCTTCCACTTCTGAATCTAAAACAATTCAATTAGGGGTCAGTACACTAAGCTTACCTTCTTTGGTGGGATGGATTGTTCTTCATCTAAAGATATAGAGAGTCCATAATAGGTGACCTCTTGAAAAAACAGGTAAAACCCCCACTTTCCCAGCCCTACATCTAAAAAGTAAAAATATCACAGCCGTCATTACACACCTTTACCTTATGGGGGACCTACCCCCTTATCCTTGTTTGAAGTGAAACTAAAAAAAGACTGAGAGCTGATGTGGCAAAGAATGTGTCATCACCTTCCTAGAGGCGTGAGAAAAGTGCAAAAGAATTAAACCAATTTAAATTATACATGTGTCATCTTCCAATTTATTGTAAACTATTACACTTAATTATTTATTATTAATATATTTTTCCATTATTTAGTTTCTGATTCTTTAATTTTCTTTCTTTGCTATTTTTTCCTTTTCCTGTTTTTTTTTTTGATAAAAGTAATGTTGTATTCTTCAGCATTAAGGATATGTTGGCTCCCATCAAAAGAAATTTACAACTGAATCAAACTGAACAACTACTTGCTACACAAAAACTGTGTAGCAAAAACTTTAAGGATCTTATAAATTCTAAGTCTGTCCAGCATCCTCTATACCCTCCTCTTTACACAACAACAACAACAACAACAACAATAACAACATACCCAGTGTAATCCCACAAGGGGGTTTGGGGAGGTTAAAGTATACTCAAACCTTTCCAGTACCTCATGAAGGTAGAGAGGCTGTTTGCGGCAGACCCTCGGCTCAAATGCATCAAATTCAAGTACAAAGAAGAAGAAAACAGTGTAGAAAAAAACATAGACTAACAAGGGAAGCAGGGCAAAGGATACAAGAAAGGAATAATGCGATAATAGCAACACAGTAAACAACAGACGATGATTGGTATTAAAAACAAGAACTACAATAATACGGCAAGTACAACGACAAACACCAACAAGCCTAAACCCTTGAAAAGCACAACCAGCTTCCACTACCTACTAATCTTCTACCCTAGTATGCGTCCTCCACACCCTCCTCTTTACACCAAAAATAGGAAGTTCTTTTCCAGTGGATTTTCTGAACAAATTCAGCAGTAATCTCAAAGCACCTCTTGTTTCTTTCTCTCCAAATTGACCACCATTTACAGGATGGAATCATATTCCCTTCTGACTTTTGCTCCCCTCTCTCCTGATCCAACAGCTCCGCAGGTTAACTGTGTGTTCTGGCATTGTCCATCTAGTTTGTGTCAGGTCTAAGAACAGAGACCATAGCTGAGCAGTAACTTTACAGTGTAAGAACAAATCACTATTAGTTAATTACATAGAGAACACCATGAGGATATCTGAGAACTTCTCCTTTGGAGCTTTTCATGAGTGAGACAGGCCCTTCTGGCCACCAGCCAGGTAAAACATCTTACCTTAACTAGTACTTTGTTCTTCCAAATCTTCCCCCAAGGGCCATCTATTCTCCCTGGTACTTCTTGCACTTTGCTACTGTATAGCCTGTTAACTGAAAGCTTCCATCACTGTTGTGCACTTGTGCTTCCATCATACTAAATCTGCTTCCATGTTTGTGCCCTTGAAGCTATTAAGATCCTACAATATACCAACTACTCTACTTATTTCCTGATCATTGAAGTGTCTTCTAAAACTCAGATTCCATCCTTGAGGAGACCATACTTCATTTACCATTCTTCTTGATTGGTACTAGGGGTAAACAGATCAAGATAGGAGAGCAACAAAGGCTCCTGACCAATACAAAGCTCTTTCCAGAACTGAATCTTGCTACCATTGCCCACCTTGAAAGTAATATCTCTGACCAACTGGTTCCACAAGTTCCTAATTGTTCTCCAGACAGAGACGCCATAGTTACTATTGACTGTATTGGAGCACCAATGCCTATTCTACCCATATTTGCTGACAATCACTTCTCTCCACAGGGTTGTTCCTCATTGCCAAATCTCCATATCACCACTTGGTTAGTAGATATTTGCTTTGCAACCCCAGGTTTCTGATACCAAGACCACCAAAACTTCTACTCAGTTGTGCAGTTTTCCATTAGACCAGATTCATGCCTTTACCCTCTTTATTTCCCAGCCATATGAATCCCTCCTTAGCTTGTCTAGTCTTTTTTCAACCTTTGCAGGCATAGGGAAGAGAGACATGGTAGGTTGGCAAAAAGTCTAGGACAGAATTTATCAGGATGGTTCTTCCTCCCAAAGAAAGGTACTGTGCCTTCCAATTAGCTAGTTTCCCTTCTGTTTTCTCAATGATACTATCCCAGATCACCAGCTCTTTGTGTTTGTTCCCCAATGGAATACTAAGGTACACTACTAGAAGTTTCTCAATTCTACAACCCAAAATCTTTGCTGGTCTCTGTATCTGGGGCACTTCTTTAAAAGGATAAACACAACTTTTCTTCCAATTTACAGATAACCCAGAAATTGCCTCAAAAACACTAAATGTATCTTGATAGTCTTGAGTAGTTAATCATTGGCTTTACAAAAAAATGAATGTATCATCAGCGTAAATGCCATATTTGCATATCCACCCCTGCGTGACTGCCTATTTTAAAACCCTTCAGCAAGGTATTCTGAATGGACATTCTCATCATGCTGTCAAAGCCTTCCATGGCTAAGATGAATAGGAATTGGAGATAAGGGATCTCCCTGTCGAAGATCTCTCTCTGAGAGGAAGAAGCCAGCAGATTCCTCATTTATCAAAATAGAATACCTGGCAGTTTTAGTGCAGGCTCTTATCCATTTCAAACCATCTCGCGCCAAAGCCCATCTGATGAAGGATATTGAGAAGGAAGTCCCAATTGACATGGTCATAAGCCTTCTCAGTATCTAGTTTACATGATGCCAGGGCCCAGGGGTATCCCCTTTAATTCTAGTGTCCATGAGGTGTTTGTTGACCAATTTGTTAGTCACTCTCTTCAGCCTTTCAACCAAAAGCTTAGCTATTATCTTGTAGACTCCACCTATCAAACTTATAGGTCTGTAATCCCTGAATTCAACTTGTCTTTTTTGGGATAAGAGCAACATATGTAGCATTCAAGCTTTTCTCAAAAACTTGGTTATCATAGAAACATTTGATGGTGCTCATTATATCTTCCTTGAGTAATGCCCAGAAATTCTGTTAGAAACTCATGGGGAAGCCATCAGGACTGGGGGCCTTGTCACTTGTACGCAACTTGATCCCCTACAATACCTCCTCTTCCTCAAATTGTCATTAATTCCAAACTTTCTCCTCTAAGTTGATATTACCAGATCCATGTAGGTTGAGTGCTGTCTTCCATTATTCTGTTTCTTTATAGTTTATACAATTTTTGATAGAAATTGACAATTTCCCTTCTTATCTCTTCTGTTTCAGTCACCTCAACTCCTTTTGTTTCAACCTGTCGATATTGTATCTTTTGTGTGCTGTGGCCTTTCTGTGGAAATATTTGGTGTTCTTGTCCCCTGCTTAAGCCATTGAACCCTAGACCTTTGCCTCCAAACTATTTCTTCATTTCTGGACACATCCTCATATTCCTTAGAAAGTTGAACACTTTCTAATAGTTTATCTTCGATGAGAGTTCTCTGATCCTGAATTTCCCCCAGACTAGCTAACTGGTTCAGAACATCCTTCATTCTCTGTCTCCAGTCCACCCTATTTTCCAGTCCCCATTGCTTCAACTTCTCTTTTAACAATTTCAGTTTTGAGGCTAGGATAAAGGATGGGGTCTCATTAACTGAGAAGCAAGACCACCATTCCCTTACCTTGTCCAGAAAACCCTCGATTTGCATCCACCATTGCTCAAATTGAAGTAAGATTTCCTCAAATTTAACTCACCACAGGTTAGCATAATGGGATTGAGGTCTCACGAGCCTTGGAAGGGTACTTTGCCTGATCTGAGTGAAGACTTCATCCCATTGATGAGTGTATAGGAATCTGTCCGATCTAGAAGCAGTCATATGGCTGTCCCCTCTTCTCCAGGAAAAGGATCCTCCAAATAAAGGGGGATCAAATTACTCCATATCATTGATCCAATCAGAAAATTCAGACATAGCTCCTGTAAGTCTGTGATCTGATGATCTCTTTGAGAGGTATCTTGTGATATTAAAATCACCACAAATCACCCAGGGCCCTGTACAGATGCACCTTAAAGCAGACAGATCCCTCCATAGTTCTTTTCTTCACTTTGTTGCAGTTAGCATAAAATGAACTTAGAAACCAGTTTAGATTCTGATTAACAACTTCAAACTTTCAGGTGATCAATTGACCAGCCACATCCACCAGCTCACCCTTCCAATATCTCCCATCCCACATTATTACTATCCCCGACTACTCCCTACAGCAACTAGATGTAACTCACCCAGCTACCTGTTGAACCAGAGTTGTTTTATCAGATGTGAATCTGTCCCCTCTAATTTAGTTTCTATATGATATTGTCATCCACCCCCCATTGCTGTATTAGACTTCTGACAAGACTCCTTTTATTCACATTGTTCACCCCCCCTGACATTCCAAGTAAATATCTTGATCTTCGTTGACAAGAAGAAGCCGTTATCCTCCCCCTGTTCCTCGGTCACCATCCTTGGAGTTCATATGGAAAACTAAATTTCTAACTTTTTTCTGAATTGTTCCAGTAATGTTCTTTTTTTGGCATCTCCTTCTGATTAGTCAGCATCCTCTTTTGATCAATCTTCATAAGAAGCTCGAAGGCAACCTTATCGCATCTCTCAAAGGCAGCTCAAAAGAACCTGCTGAGCTTGAGCACAATTGATTGTACCCATAATGAAGCTCTGTCTTCAATGTCTTTTTCCAACAACGATTCACACTTGCAAGGGGGCATGGTTCATCACAGACCATCAATTGCCCCCCTGCAGACACCCCTGGAAATTTAAATTTGCAAACAAAGACTCATATGATCCAACTAAGGATGCTTACACCTTTTTCTTGTTTTCTTAAAAATAAGATTTTCCCCTTTCCCAGCTCTCTTAATACATTCATATTTGTATTTGTGCTTATGGTTTGTTTTGTAATGATGATCTTCTGCTTTGGATCAGTGGTTGTTGGATTCATACAACACTCAAATACTTATCATGGTATTTCTGGCTATAATTTCTATGCTACTGGCCGGTTTCCTTGCATACCACACCAAACTGTGTGTCACAAATACCACAACAAATGAGGTAGTTCATTTTCTATTTAGTACCTGCATTTTCTTTGGAAGTGAGCTTATGGAACACACATGTCTAATAATAGAACACTTGTAATTTTTTACTATTACATTACTTTCTTGGACCTTACACCTAAAATGAAAAATGCCTTTTGATCTATCATTGAACAAAATTTGGGCCAGTTGGAGTTGATTAGATCTCAAAATATTTTGCAAAGAATAGAAAAACATCTACTCTTATAAGTGTGATCAGGTTTGTAAAACAATATTTGGATCGACTAAAATATTTAACTTGAAAACCTGAGTTTATTCATTTTGGATTCTTTTGCTAAGAAGTCTTGGGCAGAAGCTTGCAGCATTCTCTTTTAGGGTGATAGGAATCTCTCCTTTATTTTTTTTTAATTTGACTACGCAAAGAAAAAGTAAAGTAAAGAAGAAAGGGACACAAGATAGTGATAAAAAACGCATTAGAACGTCCTAATCGTAGAAATGCATTAGTATATCATAATCATATATCTTATTGATTCAGCTTAACTAATAAAGTTGAAATAACAGCTTGCTCTTAGCTCACATCTAAAGCTAAATGTTGCTCGTGTGAACTGCAGACTTTCAAATGGCAAGAGTACTTAAGCTGGAAGAGGAAGGTTAATGAAGCAAAGGCAAGTGCAGCAGCACTCAAAGCAAGTTTAGGTGAATTGAACCATGAAAAGAGGCACCCTGTGAGCAAATGGAAAGCCTTCTTCCAAAGGTCCCGTCTTGAAGAAGTGGAGGTTGTTAAGAATAACATTTACAATAAAGGAGTGCTCCAGAATGTCTTTGAGATTGTAGTTCCTCTTTCAACAAGACGGTCATTCTTACAGAGGAAATCAAAATCAGGTTAGAGTCGTCAGTTGGTGAGCCATATCTCATAGGGGCTTGGTAGCTCGTCCTTGGTTCAATGTCTTTAGTCTAATAGTCATACTACCAAAGAACCTAAATGTGAAGCAGTCATTTTTGCCAAACATATCACTGACAAGAATCGAAGAGTCATCTACCTTTATTCTTGGGTTAGCATGACCAATGCAGTTTAATTGCATGTGGTGAAAAGATTGCGCGAGTTCTGAGGAAGGGGGTTAAGTTTGTGCACCAGTGTTGCTTCCTTTTGCTTTTCTGTGGTTGCAGTTATTGAATGGAGGTGCTTACTGCTCTTTTTTTTGTGCATTCTACTTCCTACTTGTGGTGCAGCCTAGGTTTCCTCATATTTCTTGGATGTTTTTCAATCTTTATTCAACTTTTTATACCTCTGTGCTGCTTAGCAACAGATTTAATTATGTACGATGTAATAGGATGAGAATGAGTGCCTGGTATCTGTTGCAATCCCAATGTATTATGTATCCGCCAGCAGTGGAACTGGAGTTCGGATTGAATTCAAATGAATTTTGTTCTCATGTAGCCATGAAGAGAGAATGTACCCAGCAGCTTAACTTCCTTCTGCTTTTTTTTTAGGTTAATGAATTCAGTGATGTGTGGAAAGTCTTGTAATACCAAAAAGTAGGGTACTTGCAATAAAATGTGTTTTTTTTTTCCTTTTCACAAAAGGCTCCCAAACTTCTATACAAATAGGTTGCTACAATTACAGAGAATTACAGAGAAGAAACAAATTCCAGGAGTAATCTCGAGGAATATGAACAGCTAGTTCAGGGATTAAACTCGAGAATTCAGCTAAAGAGAAAATTGTAGAGAGAAGAAAACAATCTTATTATCAATCACTGAATGAATGTCAATGATCTAATACAGTCCTTTTATAGGCTCCTAGAGATTGCTAAAACAGTTAAATCCACAGGTACAGTAATAACATAATTTAACCATCTAACAGTGCTAACTGTTCTAACTAACTTTTGGACTTGTTAACAGAATTTGCCACATCAGCGATTAGTTCTCCTTTTGCTAACTTGTATCAATACCCCTCCGTAAAGAACAGACTTGTCCTCAAGGCTGAAAAGAGGGAAATCTATGTTGCAATTCAGAAAGATATTCCTAAGTTGCTTGATCAGCTTCCAAACCTAACCACTAGACAAGCACTTGACACACAACCTTGTTACCCTTCTTAACCAACCTCCTCTCAAGTATAGCTTCAGGCGTCGGACAATAGGGACTGGAAAGCTGTAGGATTGGAGGATGAGAAATGTCCCTAGGCACCTCATGGCATCTCTTGAGCTGAGAAACATGAAAAATGGGATGAATCAACACATCAACATGAAGCAACAATTTATAGGCCACTGCACCAACCCGTGCGTCAATGATATAGGGGCCATAATACTTTGCTGCTAGCTTGTTGAAAGGTCGAGTAACCACTGAAACCTGTCTATAAGGTTGCAACTTCAAATACACCCAGTCACCAACTGCAAATTCCCTGTCTAATCTATGTCTGTTAGCCAAGTCCTTCATTCTTTGTTGTGTCCGACTGATATGAAACTTAAGCAACTCAATAATTGCCTCTCTTGCTTCCAAGGACCTGTCAACCATCTTGTTAGCAGATTCTCCAACCAAATAAGGGAGATGAATAGATGGTTTTTGACCATAAAGAACTTCAAAGGGCGTGCATTTGATAACAGTGTGATAAGTGGTATTATACCACCACTCTGCAAGGGGTAGATAGGAGGGCCAAAGTAGAGGTTTGTCGGAGCAAAAACACCTCAAATAGGTTTCCAAAGTTCTGTTCAGTACTTCAGTTTGCCCATCAGTCTTGGGGTGATATGCAGTAGATCGTTGCAACTGAACTCCTTGTAGAGTGAACAACTCCTTCCAAAATGAGCTGAGGAAAACAGGATCCCTATCACTCGTCAAGGTAACATGCATACCATGGAGTTTAAAGACGTGATCTAAGTAACACTGAGCTACATCTTGGGCAGTATAAGGATGTTGTAAGCTCATGAAATGGCCACATTTACTAAGCCGATCCACAACCACTAATATCACATCCTTGCCCTTAGCTTTAGGGAGACCTTCAATACAATCAAGACACACATCAGTCCACACCCCTTCAGGAATGGGCAGGGGTTGCAACAACCCTGGGTAAGCAACAACATCATACTTGTGCCGTTGGCAAACATCACACTTGTGGATAAAGTTTCTAATAACCTAAACAAGAGACTTCCAATAAAATAATGATTGAATTCTTCTGATAGTTGCATCCATTCCAGAATGCCCACCTTGAGGAGTAGAGTGCCATAGTGTAATGATTGTATTCCTCAACTGCGTATCATGTCCAACTAGCTACTAGTCTACCCTTCCATCTGAGTTGGTCATTGCACCAAGTAAAGTACTTGAAAGGTTGAACCTGCAACTTAACAATCAACTCTTGCAATGTAGCATCTTGTGTCCAAGTGTCCTTGATCTGTTGGTACAACGTATCATTAGGAGTAAGAAGTGAAATAGCTAATAGCTCAGCATCAGGCTTCCTGGATAAGGCATCAACAACCTTATTCTCAAAGCCCTTCTTGTACTCTATGGAAAAATCAAAAGCCATCAACTTTGATATGCCTGCCACCTGGAAGTCTGTATGAATATGTTGGTTGAGTAAGTGTTTCAAAGCCTTTTGATCTGTCCTCACCACAAAGGGTCTACCCAACAGGTAGTGAGACCACTTAGTGACAGCAAAAATAAGTGCCAATAACTCCCTATCATACACTAACAAGGCCTGGTGCCTCGGTGCCAAAGATTTACTAAAGTAGGCAATAGGGTGTCCCTGTTGCATTAACACAGCTCCAATACCTCTACTACTGACATTTGTCTCCACTACGAAAGGGAAGGAAAAATCTGGCATAGCAAGTACTGCGGCAGAAATCAAAGCTTGTTTCAGTGTTTCAAAAGCTGTAGTCGCATCACCTTCCTTCTTTAATAAGTCATGCAATGGTCTACATATGCTTCCAAACCCTTGGATGAATCTCTTGTAGTATCTTGCAAGCCCCAAGAATCCTCTCAATAGTTTGATATTAGTTGGTAGTGGCCAATGTTGCACAACTGTAATCTTTTTAGGATCAGTTGACACCCCTCAACACTAATTAAATGCCCCAGATATTCCACCTTATCCACTGCAAAAGCACACTTTGACATCTTTGCATACAACTGATATTGTTTCATCAAATCAAATACAGCTTCCACATGAACTAAATGAGCATTAATGTCTTTGCTATAAATCAGAATGTCATCAAAGAATACCAATACTGATTTCCTCAACAATGATTTAAGGACTGCATTCATCAAACTCTGAAATGATGAAGGTGCATTGGTTAAACCAAAGGGCATAACACAAAAATTCATAGTGCCCTTCATGAGTTTTAAAAGTTGTTTTGTAAGCATCATCTTCAGCCATTCTTAATTGATGATAACCTGCCCGTAGATCAATTTTAGAAAAAATCAAAGCTCCACCTAACTCATCTACCAAGTCATCAATGATAGGTATCAAAAACTTATCCTTAATTGTCATCTGATTCAAATCTCTGTAATCAACACAGAGTCTCCAACTTCCATCTTTCTTCCCAACTAACACTACTGGAGAAGCATAAGGGCTAGTACTATGTTGCACCACACCTTGATCCAACATCTCTTGTACTAATTTTTCAATGACATCTTTTTTAATTCCCGGATACCTATAGGGTCTCTTGTTAACAAGATTTGCTTTGTCAATGAGGCGAATTCTATGATCAAAAGAACTTCTGTGAGGTGGTAATGTAGTTGGCAATTCAAATAAGCAGGAGTACTGACTAATTAGTGCAACAAATGATGGCAAAATTCGCTCACCTTGAATGGCTTGAATGCTGTGACACTGCGAGAGTTCTACTGTCTGAGGTACATGTGACAACATGAACAACTGCCCCTCCTTAGCTAAGGTCTTAGCTTTAACCGACTTCAGACCAGTGCTAGCCTCTCTTAATACATATTTTTTTCCCTTGAAAACAAACTCAATGGATCTATGTTTAAAATCAAACAAAATTCTGCCTAATGTATTCAACCATTGTACTCCTAAGACTATATCCACATTTCCCAATGATAAAAGCAAAAAATCAGAAGAGAATGTGGTGCCCTGCAGTGGCTAGTGAAGATTCTTGCAAATAGCAGCGCTTTGCACTTCTCTACCATTAGCCACACTTATAGATTGTTCCTGAATAGAGCTAGTCTGACAACCCAACTCTGCAGCCACTTGTTTATCTATAAAGTTGTGAGTGCTCCCAGTATCAATCAAGACTTGCAGTGGTTGTTTTTCATGGTATCCTGTTACTCTTATGGTTTGATAATTAGTGACCCCTGTAAAAGCTTGTAATGATATAGCCATAAATTCATCCGTCTTCTCCCACACATCTTCTATCTGTTCATCTTCTACTTCAACATTTAATTCTTCTTCCTCAACTACTTCTACCAGATACAGTTGCTTCTTTCCCCTGCAGTTATGTCCCTTCACATATTTTTCATCACAAAAGAAACACAATCCTTTGGATCTCCTTTCATCCATCTCTGCTGCCGATAGCCTTTTAGTAACACCATTATTAGGGAATCTATTAATCCTATTAGGTGCAGATTCAAGGGGTTTCGTGAATGTGGAATTGGAATAAGAAATTCTTTGGGAATACTGAGGTTTAACATGGGCAGGAGTGGGTAATATAGGACCTTGGGCTTTAGGAAAAGATTTGATTCCCCAAGATTGAGCTTGAGCTTCAAACACCTCCTCTTGCAACCTAGCTACCTTATAGGCTTGCAACAAAGTTTTTGGAGCATGCATTCTAATAGACTTGTTCAACTCCCTCTTCAGACCTCCCAAAAAACAACTAATGGCATTTTCATTGGACAGATTAAGTCTAGTTAACAATCTATCAAACTCAGCCTGATACTCCCTCACACTACTGGTTTGTTGTAAGTTCTTTAGGGTTTCCATGGGATCTTCAAAACCCTCTCCGAACCTTTCATTCAATGCTAACACAAATTCAGTCCAAGATGGATCTAAAACCGAGTTTCTAGACCTAGTGTAGGACCTGCGCCATGCCATAGCTTCACCTTCAAAGTGGATAGAAACCACCTTCACCCTCTGCTCAAAAGGTATTTCATCCATGGAGAAGAATTGATCAACTTTGTACAACCAATTTCTTAACTCACCACCAGAAAAACGAGGGAATTCTAATCTAGAGTAACAATTGAAAAACGTACTATTGTAGTTAGGATCATTACCAGTATGCATATCATTGAATCGAGCTCCTTGCGGCGTTTCTCCTAAACAATCTCGACCAGAATTAGATTCTGCCCTAGCTCGATCCTTTTCTTTCCCCTTATGATTCAAATACCCAATTGCTTCCCTCATTTCTAGCAATTCCTTATCAGCATGTGCATTGCGATCGTTCATACTAGACATTCCTTCCATCAGTTTCTGTAACTGGTCTGAATATGGTGAAGCTTGTCCTCTGTTTCCTCTTGACCTTGGCTGCGCGTCATCGGATCAATGCCAATGATTGCTTGCTCTGATACCAGTTGCTACAATTACAGAGAATTACAGAGAAGAAACAAATTCCAGGAGTAATTTAGAGGAATATGAACAACTAGTTCAAGGATTAAACCCGAGAATTCAGCTAAAGAGAAAATTGTAGAGAGAAGAAAACAATCTTATTATCAATCACTGAATGAATGTCAATGATCTAATACAGTCCTTTTATAGGCTCCTAGAGATTGCTAAAACAGTTAAATTCACAGGTACAGTAATAACATAATTTAACCATCTAACAGTGCTAACTGTTCTAACTACCTTCAGGACTTGTTAACAAAATTTGCCACATCAGCGATTAGTTATCGATTAATTCTTCTTTTGCTAACTTGTATCATAGGTAGGGGTAGAGGTGTTCACGGAGTCGAAAATCGAATCAAATTGAAGGAAAAATGATACTTTTTTATTTGGTTTTAATTTTAGAAATCAACATAATCATGTTTGGTTTTGGTTTTAAGCAAAAAAATAACCAAAAAAATCGAACCAAATTGAGTATACAAATAAACCGATTTAAAAAATTACTAGTTTCTTGATAGGTATGTTGTACATGTATAATTTGAAGAGAAGAAAATAAATTTATATTACATTTTGGGTCGAGCTCGTCGTACCGGGCTTGCCTAGTGCGGGTTACCTCTCCTATATGGTTTGTGAGCTATTGCATAGGAGTGGGGTTTTTACCCTATGCGCACCCAAAGGGTAGCGGTTGTGGGTTTCCCCTGTCATAAAAATAAAATAAAATATCAAATTAAAATGTCGTTCCAATCAAGCAGTAGACTTCAAAAGTTTGTTCCAAACAAATAAACTTCACAAGCAATTAACTTGAATTATTCAAGTAACTTATTTGAGCAAAGTAGTAACTTTAAAACTTCACAAGCAACTAATTAACTAGAATTAGAGCCTGTTTGACATTGCTGCTTAAGCAATTTTCTAAAATAGCTTTTCAGAAAAGTGCTTTTGAGAAATAGCAATCTGTGTTTGACAAATTCATTTGAAAAATATTTTTTATAAGCAAATTGTGTTTGACTAACTTTTTGAAAACGTTTTTTTGAGAGTCAAATTATGATTAAGAGCAAGCATTAATGTACTTTTAATATTAAGATTATTTTATAGAGAAAAACTAATTTAAACATCTATTACAAGAAATTAAATTAAATTTTTATTTTTATTAAATTAAAATGTCATATTCAAGTTTTCAATTAATATTGTACATTTTTTGAAGGGTTGAAATCTTTAATTGTTTTGTTTTCTAATCTTACAAAAATATTGTTGTTACCTTCTTGTTTTCTAATTCTGTAAAATAATACGTAAATAGTATGTAAATGTAAAATGAAATATAAAATTTATTATGGATAACACGGATAACTGTGAAAATGGACCAAAAGGGTGTATTAATTATGGATTTAAATTATAACGTGGGGTAATAGGACTCCCATAAACTTAAAGTGTCTACTGAAAAAAAGGGTATAAGTTCGATCGGGGTAACTATGTATTTTCTCTTTTGAAAAAGACACATAAATTTTACGGGTTAGATGGGTGAGTTTCTATGACCCCCTAAACAATTTTATATTGACATTAATATGCCATTTATGGAGAGATGAACAAAAACAAATGAATATCTTTTGATTATTAAAAGTATCTTCTACTTTTTTCTCATTTTATTTACTTTTTTATTTTCTATTCCTTTTATTTCAATTTTTTTCTTTCTATTAAGTTCTTTATTTCTCCAGTCTTCTTCGATGACGTCAGTAATACATTTTGTTGTCGCGTTTGATTTTTCAATGGGGATGACAAAAATGTAATAAAAATGAAAGGGAGATGGTCACTCTTAGCCCCCATTTTAATCGATCATTGTTGACAATATTTCGATATAAAATATTACTACACAAAAAAAGTGTTTTCACAAAAGGGGTGTTTGTTTTACTACGTGTGATTGCAATATTTAAAGAACTAATTATTATAAAGAATCGTTTGAATAGGTTTGGTTAACATGGTAAAAGATGGATTACAGGGTTATGATGCTTCTATATACTTATGTCGTGTTGACACTTTTGTTATCATGCAAATTACTATCTAGTTGTTGATTTGTGGGGTTGATAATAATATCATGGTCTCTCGAGCCTCTAATCCTCTATTCGTGTTAGCCTCATATCCATACTGTTAAGTGATGATATGTTAACTTCCACGAGTGTATTTACATCTCATGTATTAAAAACAAATAGGGCAAACTAGGTATATCCCTATCCTAGTTACAAATATGCTCCCTCAAGAACACATTCTACTTTATTTGACCTCTAGCTACCTTAACTTTCTTCTTTCAAGTTCTATTACAAAATATAGATTGATTCTATTTATCAAGGAATAAAATAATAAACACATGATCAAATAAAAAACTCATACAATAGTGATTGCAAAAATAACTCAGACTACGACATTAATGATCATACTAAGCCATGGCCTCAAAACTAGGGCGTTTAGTGATAACACTCAAATTACCCTAAAAATAATTAGAAGAGTAAGCGGTCGTCAGTAATAAAAATATCCAACAAAGAGTCGAGGTCGAACCCATAAGGAATGGTTTAAGGAAAAAAATTCAACTAGGAAATTAAGAATGCAAACCGATTCATTGTAGTACTTTAAAACAATAAGGTGGATCATTCCACCAAATTTAGTAAAAAGGGGTTTGTAATCAAGTATTAGTATTAAACAAAAAACACAGGGATTTCACAAGTAAGAGACGATTTAGGGGTGCTGGGATTGGTATTGATGTCACATACGAGTACAAGTTCTTGCTCAATAGTGCTAGACAAATATGGATAGGCTAGGTCATCTTCAATGACAATAATCTTCTTTCGATCTCATAACATCACATCATAGAATCTCCTTTCACTCTCATCTATGTGGATTTAAATCAACCCACTACCTTACGGGAATCTCTCTTTCGAGCAGATTTGACAACTAGAAATGAACCATAATTTCTATTTTGAGCAAACCCTATAAATCAAACCTAAATTGCATGCATCAAGTTATTTACCACATCAATTGACCTCTTTCGAACATCAATCAAAGATCTAGACTAGGATTAAGTTTGCAACCTTAACCCATGAATTAACCCCATGCTAAATAACCTAAATCCATGGATGATCAGCAATAAAACAGAGCACAACACAAGACCCACTACATTAAATCAACACCAACACCATAATCACACCCCTATGGTTGGTGTTATAGCCACACATCATAAAAAATAAAGAAATTATACCTATGATGTTACCAACCATTAATGTATCGAAATTAAGCAATAATTTTTAACACCCACTTCAATTTTAATCCTCAATTGTAAATTACAAGAGTGTTTGAAAAAATCCCAAAACTAAGAAAATAATATTCCTCAATATCCAAAAACTAACTATGAAATTAGGAAAAAGTTTTGTGTTCGAGATCTCACATCCAACCTTTCATTTTCTCTCTCTTTTGGGTTAGTGATAGTTTCCCTAAAATTAGCCCAAGATTCCATACGCGACTCACTCGATAACGTTAGCCGGACTAGCTTACTCGTTCGGTGGATCACCGTTTTCTCTTTAGTTTGCTCTTCTTTTTCTTCAAGCTTCATGTGTTTGAACCTCAGTTGGCAAACTCACTTGATTCAGTCTTTCACATTTGGCGGATCGCCAATTATCACCCTATTCGTCCTTTCATCTTTCATTTTTACTCAGAATTCTATCACCTTCAGCGATGGACTTTAGCTTATCCTATATACTTCGGTGAATCACCGTTTCAACTCTAATACATCTACTTGTCTTGAATACTTTTAATCGTGAAGACTGCTAACTTCGGCGTGATCTGGCTGATTGGGCGATCCACCCTTTTGGTTAGGCGACTATCAATTGGGAGTTTGTACTCCTTTCAATGTTTGTAGCCTCTTTTCATGTATTCATCATTGCCTTGTCCTTTATCCTTCATAACTGTAAAACATCATTAGAATAGGACATAACTAGGCATTGAAAACACTAATTGTTGAACTAAAAATGCCTCAAATGAGTAGAAATCTACCACTCATCAACACTCCCAACTTAAACTTTTATTTATCCTCAAGTAAATCAAGAACACAATTATTTTAACAAGGGTGTCTACAACAGTTCTCAATGTGAGTTAAGATGAAAGTGTCACCACAAGACTACTAACAAGTATATGCAATAACTCAATCATGCTCAAGAAGATTCAAATGATAACTAACGGTATCAATACAAGCTCAAGCTTACTCATGCTATCTAATTAAACAAAACCATGTTTCAACAAAAGCATCTAAGTGCCCTCACATAAAAAATGATTCCATGCTCTCACAAAGCACATTAATAAAGAAGTTAGGAATCAATACAACTCTCACTCTCCGAAAGAGAAATACATGCAAACTTCATCCTATAGGTTTACCCATATTTTCTAAACGTCACACAACCTAGTTTATGCAAGATCTCAAAGGTATTTTTAAGCTTATAATGGGGTTGAGGGTTAATGTATGGTCAATTTCTACCAGTGACTTCACTTTTTCAAAGAATTGTTGAACTCATCTTTGATGAGTGGTAGTTTTGCACTTATCTGAGGTCTATTTAGCTCATTAATTTGTGTCCTCAATGCCTTAATTTGTCCTATTCTAATGATATGTTGATGATTTGCAACTATGAAGACAAATGGACAAGGCAAGGTTTGATGTTTGAAAGAATGGCCAAAAATGCAAAAAAGTACAAAATATACATTGTTGATCGACAAACGAGAAATGTGGATCGCCTAGAGAGTATGAACTCGCACAAAATGACAGTGCACAATACTTGTGTCTATCGAGACATGTCGGCGAACTCGAAAAGAGAAGGCGGTGCACCGAATGAAAAAGGCAACCTTGCCTATCATTGCCGAAAATGACAATGCAAGGAGAAAAATTAAATGCTTGAAAGGTGAACCAAGGTAGTACTCGGTGATTCATTGAATGTGAAAGGTAGACTCAAATGAGTTTTATGACTGAGGTTCAAACACCTGAAACCTAGAGCATGAGAAGGTGAGCTAAAGCATAAGAGGCGATTAGCCGAACGAGCTCAGAGAGCCCGACTCATGTTGCCGAATGAGACAAGCATTTAGTTTTTGGGCCAAATTTGTAAAACTATAAGTATCACAAATGAGAGATAAATAAAGGGAGTTATGTAGATTAATAAGAGTGAAATATTTTGAGTTTTGAGAGAAATACTTGTACTTAGTGAAGAACACTTTCTAGCTTTTGATTTTTTTCAACTTTGCTCTTGAATTTGACAAATTGAAGTTGAATCCAAAGTGGGTTTGTTTGTAATTGCTTAATGTCAAGATACCCATGACTGCTTTCAAGGAAGGTATAATTTCTTTCCTTTTTGTGATGGGTGGGTAAAACCCCAAGATCTAGGGGGTGAAATTATGGGGTTGGGTGTTGATTTAATATAGTGGGTATTGTGTTATGCTCTATTTTGTTGTTGTTCATACATGAAATTTGGGCTAATTAGCATGTGATTAATTTATGGGTTAAAGTTGCAAACCTAATTCCCACTTCTGATCTCTGGTCGATGCTCAAAAGAGATTGATTGGAGTGGGTAATTAGTCAAATACTAGCAATTTAGGTTTGATGTTTGTAATTTTCTTGAAAATATAGGTTATGGATTGAATCTATTTGCCCTATTTCTACATCGAAAGAGAGTATAGAGTAAGGTATTGAGTTGTCTAGATTGACATATAGATGAGATTGAAAGGAGATTCTATGCAAGGATTCTATTAGATCGAAAGAAGATTAGTGTCATTGAAGATGACTTAGACTATTCATGAATGTTCATCACTATAGAGCAACACAATTACCCATATGTGACATTGATTTTCAATTCCTGCACCCCTAGATTGCTTGTTAATTCTTGAGATTTCCATAATTCTAGTTTAATTGTGATAATTTTTAACCAAATATGTTTATTAAATTGGTGGAATTATCCACCCACTTGTTCTTACTATTACAAATGAGTAATTTTACAATCTAGATTTCTTGATAAGAATTATCTATGATATACCATTCCCTGTGGAATTCGACCCTGACTCTTCATTGGATTTTATAGACTATGACCGCAATCCCTTTTAATTGGTTTTAAAGAGGACATTTGAGCGTTATCAAAAATGTCGCCGCTGCCGGGAAATGGTGGTTGAGAATTCCATTTGAGAAATTAGTTTAGTTGTAGTAGATTATTGTTTGTGTTATTGTTGGCTGATATGCAGGTCTAATACAATAAGTAACCATTGTAGTGAAGATGACAGTCACTATGGTCAAAACGACAACATAAGTGATTTAAATGATATGCATATGAATATTTTTCAAAAAAGGGGAGATATCTGGATACCTCTCACAGCCGGGAGGACTGTGTTTCACATAACCGGAACAATGCTATAATTGCTCCAACTAAAAGGAAATTTTGGGGGCCTAACTCATGAGGATCCCCATGACACCTTAGGAATTTTATAGAGGTATGTGGACCATTTTTGTTTTGGAATATATCTCAAGATTCCGTAAAGTTGATCTTATTCCCTTTCTCTTTAACGGGTGAAGCTAACGGCTCCCAAGAAGTGATAAAATCATTTGGCAATAAAGCCGACCATCTAGTAGTTTCCCCCCTTAAGGAGAATGGAAATAATCTCAGTCTAATAGATTCTTGTGAGATATTCTTGAAGACGAATAACCCACAAATATCCAAAAAATTTGAAAGATGTTCATGAGAATCTTTATGAGCTAGACCCCCCTAAAAATTTCTCTCATTTGGAGCAATTGTAACATTGTTCCGATTACGTGGAACATTTCTTTCCCAATAGTAGGAGGTAACTGGATAGCTCCATTATATTTGTCTCAACAACATTCAAATGCATGTCGTTTAAGTCACACATCTGATCATTTTTCCCGTAGTGGCTAGCATCGTCACTACCATTTTCACTCATGTTTCTACCTACAAATAGAGGAACTAACAACACAAATCAACAATCTACTATAACTAAACAAGTTTACATACTAACTTTATAAATTGAATTCTTAGCTACCACATCCCGGCAATAGTGCCATTTTTATAATGCTCAAATTACCCTAAAAGATAATTAGAATAGTAAGCGGTCATCAGCAATATAAACACCCAACAAAGACTCAGGGTTGAAACCCACAAGGAGTGGTTTAATGATAAGATCTTGCATCTTAGTTAGGTATTTTTATTGACAACGACTAGTTATTCTCTTACTTATTTCTAGGATAGCTTGAGCGTTATTAGTGGTCGTAGGCTCTCACGATCGTGATGAATAGAATACCGCCAGACCTGTCGAAGCTACTGTCAATTTGAGTGATGGCATGGTCAATTGGGCGATCTGCCCAATCAACTTTGGTGAACCAAAGTGTTCCAAAAGTGTTTCAACTCCTATTTTGAAGGTGTTTTAACCTCAAACTTCAATCCCATTTTTTTTGTGCTTCTAAACCTGTCAAAACAACCACCACAAACTTTGGAACTATGAGGGTTTGTCAAAAACAAAAATCATAAGCTATTCTAATAATCAAAAACTTGAAATTAAACTAAGAAATAAACTTGTTTGGATATCGATGGGTTGCCTCCCATCAAGCACACAATTTGACGTTGCAGTGCGATGCCGAATGCATCACCCCTTGTCTTTCCACTTCAAGGAAATGAAACTTCTCCCTATTTTAGATTAATTTCTCTTCGAAGAGCATGGGGTATACTGCGCATCAAGAGTTTCACTCGATCTCTCCACTTCGAAGACTTGAATTTCTTACCCAACTTCAAATCATTTTTTCGTTTGGAGCATTGGGCAAGAGTAAGAAGATCACTAGGCCATTTGAGCATTGACTTTAATAATCATTCCCAAGTGAGCGATTCCAACATCTTGGAATGTTTTGCTTGGTTCGGTTTGCATACACCCAACTTCTCATCATGATCATCTCAACCAGTTCTTCCTCAGAACAAGGACATGGGCTATCCTCATAGGGATTACAACCCCTAAGAAATTTATTGTTATCACGAGAAGCCATAGAAGCAAAGAAGAAAGAAAGTAAAGAAAACTATTTACAATTAGATAGAAATAAGTAAACTATAAATCCTAAATCAATTCAATACACCTAATTTTTCCCCGGCAACAACACCATTTTTTACAACACTCAAACTGCAATCAGAATAAGTTAAAGAGTAAGAAGTTGTTAGCAATAAAAATACCCAACAAGAGAGTCACGATCAAATCCCATAAGGAACAATTTGTCAGTAATTGAAAAGACAGAGAATCACAAGCTACTAGTTTGAACACAAGTATCCAGAAGATATTGGTTTTAGTAACAAAATTAAGATTGGGCAAAGGTCTAATCAAACAAGGGATAGTTGGGAATCGGGAAATTTGGAACTCGATACTCATTAGGAGATCTATTGCAATCTCAATATATGCTAATTCAATCACAGGTAGGGTAGGTCATCCTTAACAACAAAAATCTTCTTCTGATCTCATTGTGTTATATCATGAAATCCCCTTTCGGTCTCAATCATGTTATTCAACAAAGCACCTACTACCTTAACTTAGACCTCTCTTTCGAGCAAGCCTTGCATTCAATAATGAAAACTTAAATCTCTCTTTCGAACAAACTCATTATTCAAGGCTAATATCAAATTATCAATCACAAATTCTTTTTCGAGCAACCCATAAAGATCGGAAGCTAGATTTGAGAGTGCACTCTCAAATCATAAACGCAAACATGAAAATTGGATTAAACCCATTTCATTAGTAAAATAATGGAATCAAATACAGAATCAACATAATGAGAAATTAAAGATCCAAAGGAATTGTCTATATCCAGCACAAAACCCCAATTTGAATAGAAATTACACCCACAATACATGCAATATAAAGCTGGAGAAAGAAGAAAGGATAAGAGATATTACTATTGAGAACATAATCTTCAATCCAAAGGATGAATTATGAGGCAATATTCCTTCAAAGTCTCAACCCAAAAGATGAAATCTACAAGTTTTCTCTCTACAATACTCTAAGATGAACTACTCTCTATTCTATCAATGTTCAATGGATAGATGGATATGAAAAATGATTACTGATGAGTGTAAAAAGGGTTTTTGGGATCAATTAGGTGAAATTTCATTTTGTCTAGGCGCCATGCATTTTCTCTTCGTGGTCGCAACAACTAACTCATGGGATCGCGATAAGTAGTGTCGATGGGTCATGCGATCGCAAACTCTGACTACGCAATTGTGAAGTCTTAAATTATTGGTAAACATGATCGTGACCTCTATTTCACGCGGTCACAATGAGTACTTAAGTAGCCAGTTCAACTTTATTCCTTTTGACATCTTCTTGCCTCAATTCCTTTTTTTTTTCTAATGTCATCTGAATCAGCACTCCATTTCATATTCCTGCAAATATGAAGAAAACAACTTTAAAAGAACCAATTCTAACCTAAATCAAACCAAAACTAAGAAGAAAAGAGCATCAAATGAGTTGAATTCTCTTACTCATCAACACCCCCAACTTAAAAACTTTACTTGTCCTCAAGTAAAGAAAATCCAAAACACAAGAGGCTCTTATTTCAACACACACCACAAATTAATTTCACCTTTTTCAATTAAGCACAAAGGTAATGACTTCGGTTGGTACTAACAAATAGTCCACATGCAAAGTTTTCATGAAAGAAATCCCTCTTTCTTATGAAACATTTTCAAGAACCAAGAATCCTAAAGTGACAGCAACTCAAACTCAAGAAGTAAGTCAAGTCATTAGCTCTTTTACATGTTCATTTGACTCAACGGAGAATGTTCAAAATCACCATTTTATCAACTTACATGCCCTCACAAGAAAAGAAATGTCTCAAAACACTCACAAAGTATTTACAAGACATGGGACATAAGCACAAACACTCACACTCATAATAAATATATTGTAAGCACAATTGACACATCATAAGATTGCTTATATTTTTAATCAACATTGACTCAACTTTATTCGGTTAGAAATCTCAAAGGACTTTGTTAAGCTTTTAATGTAGGCTTAGGAAAGGTTAGGATATCATTTAGGTACAAGTGACAATACCCTCTTTGAACATTACACAATAACTTATCATTTTCCAACTTATCAACCTTTCTTCACTTTTCAAACCAATGCACTTTTCATATTTTCATTTTTCTTTGCTCATTTCCACTCTAGATGCCCCATATGCAACCATTTTCAATCTTTGGAGGATTCAAGTCTCATTTATTTACTTTCTTTCTTGCTTTGTAAAAAAAATTCTTTCTTTAAGACTTTTTGCTCCATTCTTCAATCTTTTTTTTTTATCAAGCCCTCATGTGGTAAGCATCCCTTCTATCAGTTTCTCATACCACCCCTAACTTAGAATTTTAGCCTCTACTTTCACAACTTCATGTTCAATGAGGGAAGGGTTCAAGAGAAGATTACTTATTCAAAAATGATAAGACTTGTAATGAGGTTTCCAATAAAAGGATTGGACTCAAAGGGGGAAACCAAAGATGTATTTAGTGCTATGGTGGGATTTTTAGTCCAAGTGGACTTCAAGAGCAATCACAAAGAAAGCCTAGGATCATTTCTTCAACCAAACTCAATCAAGACCAATATTTCAAAACCAACTAGGAAAGTTGTAGGTAACATAAGTGAACACAAGACATTATTCAACAACTCACAACTCATGACATGCAAATCAATCAAGATGGTTCAAATTTTTATCTCCATTTCAAAATAGAAGTGGCGTTAAACATTTAAACCACAAACAAATCAAAAGTCACAAAAAAATTATGAGTTGTCAAAAAATCATTCACAACATGTTCAACAACATTTCACATGCAAGAATATGTTATCAGTACTAACCAAGCCACAACCTCCCAAAAGATGAGAATTTTGCCCTTAAGAAAGCCGTTAAGAAAGCCGTCAAACAATCCATCATTGGGACAAATCATTCATTTATTCGGGACCGACTACTTAGAATTCGTCACACTCAACACCAGGCAACCCTCACAAGCAACCGATGATTTACCCTTAAGAAAGTCATCACTCTATCTATCATTAGGCATCGTCAATCCATATCTCAAAATAAAAATAAAAATAGATAATCTATAAACTACAAGAAATGAAAAGAAACAAACTAATCCATCATAATATCACAAAATACCGACAAGGTCACACCATTCATAAATAAAAATGAAATAATCCTGACAAGGGCACAGTTAATGCAATACAAAATACAAAATAGGCCTGACAAAGAAGTCACCCCCAACTAAAAATGTAACAGTGGCCTCACAGTACAACAATCAAAAGAGAATACGAGGGAATCCCTGCAAAGATTATCACTTATCAAATGAGCTATTGGAGTTTGAAAGGACATCATCATCAACCTCATCACTTCCATAGAACTTCTGGACTGTACTCATCATCTTCTTCAGGAACCTACTTTTCTTCTTTTCATGCTCTTTCATCTTTTTCTGTCTCATCTCTATTTTTTCTATTCGATCCTTGAGAATCAGGTGATCCTGCACTATAGTGGAAAGGGTCGAAGAAACAGTACTTGAGGCCAAGAATCTCTCTCCAGGGCTTGTGGGAAGGCTTCGAGTAAAATCTTGAATCTGTAAGTGAACCCGGGTATCCATGACATCATTTGTCTTGATAAGTGTATTGGTGATGGTGACCCCCTCCGAAGTATTTCAGCTAGAGGAGAAATGGGATCTGAACCTGGTGAAGCAGTGCTTTCAGCAAATGTGCGAAATACTGGATCTTGCACATCAATATTTCTTTTCTTCATCACATACCTCGTACCTTTCATCTTAAGCGGATGGATAGGATTTTTAGTGTTCTGCATGCTATCTACGTCATTTTAGTCCACCTCATCTGTCAGGCATAAGTAAGTAATCAATTAGCGATAAGAGAGACTCTTTGTACCTTCCAAGACAACCTCCTGAATGTGTTGCATGACCCAATGTTAACATGGATCCCCTCTATGATGTCAAAAATCAATAGAGTGCTGGAAAGAGACGCATCAGTCTCATTTTGAGAAGGAATCACCCTACTACAAATGATTGAAATCCAAGTCTTGGCCTTAGCTGTAAACTCTTAGGAGTCGATCCAGTGGTCATTCTTGATCCAGTTAGGCCTATAGCCATCATGCAAGTGTTTCACAAACCACTCCTTACCCACTTCCCTTGCTCTCACCTTATGAACATCATTGTTGGCATCGGGAAGACCATAATAAACATTGATCCTCAGGGGTAAAAGTTTACTTATTTGCCTCGGATCCTACTACCAAGTCACCAAAAAAGTTGGTTTTTGCGGCATTAGCGTAAAACTCTAAAACCAATGTGTAGTTAACCGTGATCGGCTCATCCACAAAATGTAACCATCCTTTTGCCTCTAAAAGCCCATAAAGGCCCGGAATACGTTCTTGAAGATTTGTTAAGAAAATACCCCTCATTTGTAATGTTCTTTATTGTGAGGATATCATGCAATCGATGACATTTAGCAGACACAAACCTCTCATGATAAAATATTTCATCCCCAATGACAATTTCTTCAATTTGTTCTTCAACTTGGCTAGTGTTGTCGGCCATGTTTTTTCAAATAGGTGCCTATACAAGATGCAAACATGTCAAATGAATGCAAAGGAGCGTAAAATAATGAATTATAAAGAAATTAGGCCAAAGAAATAAGTAAGAAAGGAATCAGGGGAACACGGACCAAGCTACTATTTTTGGCAGATTTTGTTGCCTGGTGGGAGACTCATCGCTATCGTGGAATTTTTCATTGCGATTGCGAGCCTCAACCTACCACTTCACCAGAAATCGTGGTTTGAGACATCATGATTGTGGGATCTAAAAAATTAACATATTGCAATTGCGGGATGTGACAGCGCGATCACGAAAAATAAATTATCCTAGAATATATTTTTCACTTTGGCATTTCATCAAATAGGTTATGAGCAACCTGTTCTCATGCCATTTTTGCACAACTTAAGCACCCATTTTACCCATTTTCCGGTTAACACCAAAGAGTCAATAACAATCAACAATACAATCCACAAATACTCAAGATTTCAACATAATTTATGATCATAAGCGATAGGCGAGAATTAACCTATTTTCACAAACTTTCCAACTTCAAAACTAATCAAGATACAAAGGAGGAATCATACCTTGAGGTAAAAATCATTTAATGGGGGAGAAATCTTGCCAAAATTGAGCAAATCACTTGATTTTTAGAAGGGGGGGGGGGGAGATTTTGGGATAGTTTAGAAGTTTGAAATGAATATTAAAATACTATTGCATTTTTAACTCATCCGAGTAATCGTGACCGCAAACCGCTCCTCGCGATCGCGACAATCAATTTTGTTGTACTTTACATTAACGCGGCCCCACACTATCACGATCACATCACTTGGGATTTTGTGCATCGTGATCACGGTTATAGGCTCTCATGATTGTGATAAATAGATTACTACTATACATGCTGAAGCTACTGTCAATTTGGGTGATTTCAAGGTCAATTGGGTGATTCGCCCAATTAACTTTGTTGAACCTGAGTGTTCCAAAAGTGTTTTAACTCCTATATCAAAGGTGTTTTCACCCCAAAATTCAATCCCAATCATTTTTGTGCTTCTAAACTTGTCAAAACAACCATCACAAACTTTGCAACTATGAGGTTTAGTCAAAAATAAAAATCCTAAGCTATTCTAAAAATAAAAAAACTTGAAATCAAACTAAGAAATTAACTTATTTGGATATTAATGGATTGCCTCCCATTAAGCGCCCAATTTAGCATCGCGGCCTGACACTGGATACATCACCTCTTATGTTTCGACATCGAGGCAGTTAACCTTCTTTATTACTTAAGATCAGTTTCTCTCCAAAGAGCATGGGAAGTACATGAGAGCATCAAGAGTTTCACTTGAACTCTACACTTTGAAGACTTGAATTTCTTACCCAACTTCAAATCAATTTTTTGTTTTGAAGAATTGGGAAAGAGTAATAAGCTCACTGGGCTATTTGAGCATTGACTTTCATAGTCATTGGCCCCCAAGTGAGTGATTCAGGTATCTTGGAATGGTATTGGCTTGATTCAGTTAAATACACCCAACATCTAATCAATGATCATCTAAACCCATTCTTCCTCACAATAAGGACATGGGCTATGCTCCTAAGGCTTACAACCCCAAACATTTTTTTTTATCAAAAGAAGTCATAGAAGCAAAGCAAAAAGAAAGTAGTGAAAACTATTCACAGTTTAGATAGAAATAAGTAAACTATAAATCCTAAATCTATTTAATACACCTAATTGTACCCCAGCAACGACACCATTTTTTATAACACTCATATTACTCTCAAAACAAGTTAAAGAGTAAGCTATTGTTAGAAATAAAAAAAACCCAACAAGAGGGTCGAGATCGAATTCCACAAGGAATAATTTGTTGGCAAATGAAAAAACAAAGAATTACAAGTTACTAGCTTGAATCAAATTTAATGAAACACAAGTATCCATAAGAGATATGTATTAGTAAAAAAATTAAGATTGGAAAAAGATCTTATAAAGAAAAGGATAATTGGGAATTAGAAAATTTGGAACTCAATACTCATTCAACGATCCATTGCAGTTTCAACACATGCTAATTCAATCATAGGTAGCTTAGGTCATCATTAACAACACAAATCTTCTTTAGATCTCATTGTGCTATATCATGAAATCTCCTTTTAGTCTCAATCATGTAATTCAACAAAAGAACCTACTACCTTAAATTAGATCTCTCTTTCGAGCAAGCCTTGCATTAAATAATGAAAATCTAAAACTCTCTTTCAAGAAAACTCAAGATTCAAGGCTAATAAGCAATTATCAATCTATTTCTCCACTTCACGAATTCTCTTTCAAGCAATTCACAAAGATTATAAGCTAGATTTGAGCATGCACTCTAAAATCATAAATGAAATAATGAAAAATTAGATTAAGCCCATTTCATGAATAAAAGCATGAAATCAAATATAAAAGTAATAGAATGAAAAATCAAAGATCTAAAGGAGTTTTTTTATTTCTAGAACAAACCCCAATTTTAATTCGCAATTCTACGCATAATTTATACAATAGAAATCAAGGGAAATAAGATAAGATAATAGATATTACTATTAAGAACACAGTCTTCAATCCATAGGATGAATTATGAGGCAAAATGCCTTCAAAGTCTTAACCCAAAGGATGAAATCTACAAGTTTTCTCTTTAAAATTCTCTAAGATGAACTACTCTCTATATTATCAATGTTCAATGGATATGAATAACGACTATTGATGAGTGTAAAAAGGGTTTTTGGATCAATTATTTGAATTTCCCATTATATGTAGGTGCGAGGCATTTTCTCTTAGCGATCATGAAAACTGACTCACGTGATTGCGATGAATAATGTCACTTGGTCACACAATCACGATCACTGACCATGCAATAATGAATACTGTCCATGCAATTACGAAGTCTAGAATTCTTGTTAAATGTGATCGCGACCTTTGTTTCACACGGTCGTGATGAGTACTTCAGTTGTTAGTTCAACTTTCTTCCTTTTGACTTCTTTATGCCTCAATTTCACTTGGTTTATTCAAATGTCATTTCAATCAGCTCTCCATTTCATTTTCCTACACATATGAAGAAAAACCACGTTAAAAGAACCAATTCTAACCTAAAGTAAATCAAAACTAATAAGAAAAGAACCTCAAATGAGTGAAAATTTCCCACTCATCAGATAACCAAGGATTTCATAGTGGGACTACTTAAGACTTTGAGGAAATATGATTCACTTTAGGTCATTGTTGATAAGATTACTAAATAACCCCACTTCATTCCAGTTAGAGTGGATTAAATCTCTCAATAGTTGGCAAACATTTATGTTAACGAGATAGTAAGGTTGCATGGGGTGCCCCTCTCTATCATTTCAAACCGTGACACTCAATTTACTTCAATGTTATGGGGTTAGTTAGAGAGGACTATTCAAATATTGGAAGATATGTTGAGAATTATGTATAGTTGATTTCGGGGGCCATTGGGATCAATTCTCACCCTTATGTGAGTTATCCTAAAAAGTAAGTTACTACTCCAGTATATATATGACACCATTTGAGGCACTCTATAGGATGGGATGCATATCACATGTATGTTAGTTTTGGCCTATGGAGATGATATCATTGGGTGTTGATTGGGTTAGGGGACCTCATGAAAGGCTTAGGAAAATTTAGGCTAAGTTGTTGGTAGCCTAGAGAAGGAAGAAGGAGTATACTGATCGAAAGGTAAGAGACATGGCTATTTAAGTTGGTGATCAGGTTCAACTAAAGGTTTCACCTACGAAAGGAGTCGTGAGGTTTAGTAAGAAGGGTACACTTAGCAATCATTATATTTATCCATATGAGGTTCTTGAAGGTGTGAGGCTTATGACTTACAGGCTAGCACTTCAACCTAACCTGTCGGGAGTTCATCCAGTGTTTCATGTGTCTAATGCTGAAGTAGTACTGTAGAGATGGAGACTACATCATTAAATTGGACTCAATAGTGTAATGACTTGAAGTATGAAGAGGAATCCATTGTGATTCTTGGTCGGGATGTTCGAAAGTTGACGACAAATGAGATCAAATAAGTAAAGGTTTAGTGTAAATATCATTCGGTGGAGAGGTTACTTGGGATATAGAATGAGACATGTGAGACAAGTAATCTCACTTGTTTGAAGATTCAGGTACTACCCTAGTTTCTATTTTAGCCTAATATTTATTATTTGATCACTCGGTGATGAGTGATGGATAAATTGGTATTTATTTTAATGACCCAACCTTGTTGTTATGCGTAGGCCAATAGTGAAATAAATTCGGGCCAAAAAACTTTTCGGTTAGTTACTTAATCTTTTTTGGCTAGGTTAGCCTCAGATGGAATTTGGGCTCGGTGAGGTATAGGTGTCACACCCCAAGTTCCGTTGAGACAAAAAAGCACTAGATGCCCTAAATGCATGAGAGAACCAAATTATGACTTGTGATAATTGTGCATGCAACTATAATAATTACAAATCTTTGATGAGTATAGGTAGAATATCCTAATATAAAACCAAATTGATAGGCCCAAAATAGAGGTCGTTCTTGGTCGTTAAGGACTTAATTTCTAGAAAACAAGACATAATTGCGCTTTACTTTGACATTAGTCTACAAAGACTCTAGAAGATAGACACTTAGCTTATGACATAACAAGAGCCTGCCATACCCTTAACTATAATATAATTTCAAATATATGCTAGAGACTTGGCAAAGCCCTGAATCAACTTGGAGCTCACCAAAGACCACTGAGTATCCTATGCTTATATTATGAGATTCTATTAGTTTAAGTACTTTCACCTGCGACATGAAACACAACTATCCCTATAAGGGATGTCAATACAAAAGAATGTACTGAATATGTAAGGCACAAAGTTACCATATGTAAATTAAGAGATCAAGTGAAATTAGGTACAAATGTACAAATATGTTGTGTAGATAAGGATAAGAGACAACCTTTGATTATACTTGTGGAATTGTGTACATTACATTCTTTGCTTTAGTTTATTCTTCTTTGCTTTATAGACTTTATAGCATGTGACAAAATGACTAGCTGATCAGTGGTATAAGAAATTGACCCATAGTAGGCATTTTAACCTTGGGTTGTTGTCCTCATTTATATAAATTGGCATCGACCCATGTTAGGGTTTCACCTCTAGGCTTCCACCCTTATACACAAATTGGGATCGACCAACGCTAGGCTTTTTTTACCCTGGGCTGCCACCCATAATTATATTGATTAGGATCGGCCCGTGCAACATATTTTAACCCCTGAGCTGCCACCCATAATTATATAGATTCAATTTACCTTGTCTCTTTAATCTCTGACATTTTTCTTTTCGTGGTCATAACCCTTTTGAGATTTAGGACTATATACCAGTGATGTAGTGTAACACCCCAATTTTTTTTAAGCTAAGGCCCAAACTATTATTTATTTGCATATAAGGTCTTATCGGGTTATTTTTAAACAACTCATATTTGTAAAGGTAAATTCTTTAGTATGAGAATGATTTTGGATATCAATTAAGGTCACTAAAAACTTTTAGAACAAAGTTGAGTTGAAAGTTTCCTTACCGATTAAGTTTTGACATAAGGTTTTACTTAGGTCAACTTAAAATGACCATATCTCTTAAAATATAAAGAGTTACGTGGCCCATAGGCTACCAAATTACAGTTATTTGAATCATCTGTCCAATGCCACCAATTTTGCGTCAACCCAAGTTTTGAGTAAAAATTTATGACCATTTTCATAACCTGATACAGTGCAGTGACGAATTAGCCGACGGGAAAACATTAAAAAGGGTCATTTTTTATCTTTTTAGCTCTAAGAAAACCCTAAACGAATTTCTTGACTAATTAAAGACCCAAAACAATCAGATTTTCATCTCTTAATCCATCATTCTCTTCTCTCTCAAACCCTAAGGAAAAATTAAAGTAGAAGACTCCATTCAATATTTGTCACGACCCAGGGGTACCCCCTTGATGTAACATGGCGTACAAGGCCTCGAGAGGCCTCATACAAGCCACTTAGATTTCATAGTCAAGATAATATAAATCGATAAGATTTAAAACATTATTTCAAGATAACCAAATTTTCGTAGAACGAAGCAGAAGTCTAAACTCTTGTCTCAAAAACCATCTAATACAATAGAATCTCGGGACGTAGCTCGTACATAAATGTTTAAAACTTAAATAAAAAAAGAACATAAGGAAAGTAGTGGCCAAATCCTCGGATGAATGAGGACTCATCAATCTTCAACTCTTCTTCTATTATGGACCTAGCCATAGAGGTGAGAATCGGGAACGTTGGACCCTACATTTGGATAAGAAATGTAGGCAAGAGTATGCGTTTGTACAAAAAATGTACGAAATATGATAACTTGCATAAACATAACATAAAAGTTACACAACATAAGTCATAAAGCATAATCAATGTACATAATAGATCATTTCAACATGTAAAGAGTACTTCTTGAAGTAACCTCAATTTATCCTTAGTCAAGACATGGGTAACCACCTCTAGTCTTACTCATCAAGGAAGGCAAACTCAAGCAACAATCCAACCTCATCACCTATCATAACATATCATAGCTTATCTTTTATGGACATGGAGAATCGCCTCTTGCCTTTTTATAAAGGATCATGGGTAATCACCTCTTTACTTCTTATAAAGGATCATGGGTAATCGCCTCTTGTCCGTTCATCATGTGACATGGGTATTCGCCTCTTGTCCGTTCATCATATGACATGGGTATTCGCCTCTTGTCTTTCTATCATATGACATGGGTAATCTCCTCTTGTCTTTTACTTAGAGGTCATTGGTAATCACCTCTAGTCTCATCATTTTCATAATTCCTTAGATTAGATTCACTTAAGGTGAGAAATCCTTTCAACCTAGAATCATTCAATGTGAGGAAACCTTTCACATTCTTACGCAATAAATCATGTGGGAAAATCCCTTCCACAACAGCCACATCAATAATCAACAATTAATAACATATTCTTCACTCTCAAATAAAATCTTATCATAAATCATCACATATGCTTCAATCTCAAAGAAATTCATATTGTATCTTATTTACCCTATAAGAATACACATAAATCCATAAATTTTTCTTTCATAGAGAGTAAAACCCATTTTTTTAATTCAATTTCTTCTTAGAATATGGGTTAAGCATGGGTACATGGACTTTAATCATGAAATCATATAATCCTCTCAATTCATGCATAAAAATCATAATTTAATCAATTGAATCAACATTCATAAGAACCTATACTTGGAAGAAAACCCTAACTAAAATTGGGGAAATTCCTACTTTACAATTTGGAGAACTTGGGGGCTCCATGGATGCAAGGGTTCCATGGATGAAAATATATCATACCTTGCTATCAAATCCCAAAAGAAATTGAAGAATGGAGGCTTGATCTTGAACCCTAGCTTGAATCTTCTTCTTCAAACCTCTACAGAGAGAAATATTTTGGCGAGGAAGAACTTGATCTTCTTTGGTAAATTTAAGAGAATGAATTGAATGGGTAAGTTTTGGGGTTAAAATAACTTATATAGGGGTCCTAGGCATAGGCAAAATGACATAGTATTGTTTTAAAGAAATCTGGAAAAGATCCAACTACCCTTAACTTACAACTGATGCGAACCTCCAGATGGAGACCGACACGAGCCGTCTAGGACTTCACGGGCCGTGGTGGCAGCCATGGTCCTTTACTAGTGGCTTGGAAAACTTGCCCCATAAATCCATTCCCTTTACGACCCCATCCATGAGCCAACAAGGCTCTTAGGAGCCGTTTAGTGGTTCGTGTGGAGGATCAACCCTAGAGTGGCTACTGCCTCCCCCTTCACGGGTATCACTACACTTCATATTGCTAACCACAAACCGTATAGGTGCTCGTGGGAGGGGATCCCTCTTTGGCTCAACTATGTGAGCCTTCACGGGCTACACCACGCCTCATGGTGCCCTTCACGTCACGTCTGGGCCTTCATGAAGGGTGCCCAGTCTCAGTCTTTGGCTTGTGACCTCTCACTTGGTCCCTTGCTTAGCCTACTAGATTCTGAGGTGTTACATTATCTCCCCATTGGGAACATTCGTTCTCGAATGGGATTCTAGACATCAAACGGAGACAAAAATTATATCCTATCAACCCATCATGCATGAAATTGCATAAATACATATATCCAAGGAGGAAACATCAACTCAAAGCTAAAGCATGTTCAACAAATCGTCTCATGAAGTCTATATGTAACTCATACTTAATGCACATCAACATGAGGAAAATGAATCATGCAAACTCATTTTCTTTCAAAATTCAAGGTTTTCATAAATATGTATAAAATGAGGAATCATCAGAATATCTAAGACACATGACACTAAAACAAAAAGTAAACCATGAGGAACTCATTACCTCAAGCTAGAGTAGGGGTAGAAGGAAAAATATGAGGATATCGGGACATCATATCGGCCTCGGCCTCCCAAGTAGCACCCTCAAATAAGTGATTCCTCCAAAGAACCTTTTTTGGAAGCAACTTCTTTGTTTCTAAACTTCTTAACTTGCCAGTCTAAAATCTCTACCGGAACTTCCTCATAGGAAAGATTCTCATCAACTCCCAAACCTTCTAAGGGAACTATGGATGTCGGATCTCCAACACACTTTTTCAACATAGAGACATGGAAAACCGAATGCACCAATGTCAATTCATTAGGCAATTCAAGTTCATAAGCAACCTTACCAACACGTCTCAAAATTTGATATGGGCATACATATCGGGGACTAAGCTTCCATTTCTTACCAAACCTCATTACACCCTTCAAGGGTGAAATTTTCAAGTAGACCCAATCATTCACCTCAAACTCTAGGTCTCTTCTTCTAACATCATCATATTACTTTTTTTTACTTTGGGCTCTTCTAAACCTTTCTCTAATAAGTCGGACTTTCTCCATAGACTCATGAACTAACTCGGGTCCTAACAAGGGGACTTCACCCACCTCAAACCAACCTATAGGAGATATATACCTCCTACCATAGAGAACCTCAAATTGAGCTATACCAATACTAGAGTGATAGCTATTATTATATGCAAACTCAATCAAAGGCAAGTGATCATCCCAATTAACCTTAAAATCAATGACACATGCTCTCTTCATATCTTCCAAAGTTTGGATAGTACCCTCATCTTGCACATGGTGAATTGAAGATCTTGAAATAAAATCCTAGATTCTTCTTCCTTGGCTTTAGAGAGGATTTTAAGGATGAACTTGGTGTCACGACCCAGGGGCACCCTCCCTAGACGTAAAATGGCATACAAGACCCCAAGAGGCCTTATATAAGCCACTTAAATTTCATAGACAAGATAATAGAAATTGATAAGATTTAAAATATTTTCAACACAATCAAAGTTTTGCATTTAAAAGGAGAATTTTGATACAATTGTCTCAAAAACCATCTAATACAATAGAATCTCAGGACACAACCCATACAACAATGTTCACAAAGTAAAATGAAAGAACATAAGGAAATAGTGGCCAAATCCTCAAATGCTATGAAGACTCACCAATCTTCAGATCTTACCTCTACTAAGAATCCTAGCCACGAGGATGAGAGTCGAGATTGCTGGACCTAATATTTGGATAAGAATGTAGGCAAGAGTATGCGTGTAACACCCAAACTTTTCTAAACGTCTAAATTAATTCGTACATTTGTGGAAAGACAAAGAGGGTGAGTAATAAATTAAGAATGATGTGGTATGTCATATTTTAAGTGTTCAAGGGTTGTATCTCAAGTTTTGAAGGAAGGTAAGTCGCAAAATAAAAGTGTGCGAAAGTTATCGTAAGTTCCTTTTTAAAGATTTCTCTGAAATTTGGGTCAAATGTTTCAGAAGTTTTCTCCCAATATATAACGAGTTATGGGACCCAATACCCATTAAATCGAAGGTTTACGAGCCTAGTTTCAAACGCATCAAACGGTTTGTTCATACAACTTCAGAATAGAGAGATATTCGTATTTTTGTGAGACTGCGCTAGCAGGCACGTGAGGTGGGTCCCCAAAGTCGGTGGAAGCTTATAAGATAGCATCTTCTTCATTCCAAATCGTGAGAAACACACGAAAATCAGAGAAATACTCCTCAAATCATCCTTGTGTGTTCATGATCTCTTCTTGGCCTCTTATCAAATATTGCCCTACGTCGCGAGCTCGTCGTTTTGGTATAATTTTCACGGTGAATTGAGCGGTGTAGCTCCGTGGAGGTTATGGCAGCAGGGTTTTTATTTCAGTGGAGTGATTGTATTCAAGTGTTCTGGTCATTTAAATAAAGGTAGGAATTATCTTTTATCATTTTACGGGTACCTTAGGTCTTGGTTTGTAGTTTACGATAGGAATCCATATCGATTGTCGAATTGTCGTAGTAATTTTTATCCTTAATTACTGATTTATTTTACCTTTTTCTTTAGTGTTGTAGTGGTGTGGACAATGGTATTTTTAGCATAAATTATAAAGGAAAAGGTATGTTAAGGCTACTCCCTTCGTTTGGCTTGTTTCCTTATAGCTTGGGAGTGATATAATAGGGTAGTTAATGCTAGTTATGTTGTAGATCTAATTGTGAGTGGTCGGATGATTGAGTGGTTATAAAACCTCATTTTAGGGACTCATAATCTGTTCAGAACAACCCTAAGTTAGGAACGACTTGGACATTATTCATATATATTGTTTATAGCTAAATTTCTCGCCTTCAGCCTATTTAATTGTTTTACCTTTTTCTTTAGTGTTGTAGTGGTGTGGACAATGGTATTTTTAGCATAAATTATAAAGGAAAAGGTATGTTAAGGCTACTCCCTTTGTTTGGCTTGTTTCCTTAGAGCATGGGAGTGATATAATAGGGTAGTTAATGTTAGTTATGTTGTAGATCTAATTGTGAGTGGTTGAATGATTGAGTGGTTATAAAACATCATTTTAGGGACTCATAATCTGTTCAAAACAACCCTAAGTTAGGAACGGCTTGGACATTATTCATATATATTGTTTATAGCTAAATTTCTCGCCTTCAGCCTATTTAATTGTTTGTTGTCGCCCTTGGGGCTATTGTGGTTAGCTGTTGAGCTATGAACTACCTATGGGGGCTATGATGTTGTCTAATAGGACTATGTTATTGCCAAAGAGGGCTATATGTTGCCCACGGGGCTATATTGGTGCCAAAGAGTGTTATGTATTGCCTACGATGCTATTTTGACACCAAAGAGGGCAATGTATTGCCTACAGGGCTATGTGATGCAAAAGAGGGCTACGTGCAGCCCACAGAGCTATGATGTTGCCAAAGAGGTCTATGCGCTGCCTACGGGGCTATATCGTTGCCAAAAGGGCTATGCGACTTCTTACAAAGACAAGGGCCTACTGATAAGGTTATGTAGATTGATTTGGCACCTTCAGGGCTTATGAGTTATTGAGGCCTAAGTAGGTGGTATGTTGTTTGTACCTACCGGGCTTATGGGGGTTTGGTTAGGTTGATGTTTGATCATTATTGTATTTTATTAGATTCAGTAGTGGGCTGACATGCTTATCTAAATTTAATTTCCTTACGTGATTGCTTTTGGTATATTATGATACGTGCTCATTTAGTCTATAACCTTTCATACTCTGTACATTATTTTGTCTTGACGCCCCATTTCCTGGAGGCGCTGCATTCATGCATGCAGGTCCTGAGAGACGACCGAGTAGACCTCCTCAGTAGCAGGATTGACTTCTATCCGGTTGGCTAGCCCCTTTCCTCCGGAGCTGCCAGAGTTTGGAGGTTTGTTAGCTTTTGTTGTGTATATTTTTATGGGTAGGCTGGGGCCCTGTCCCACCAATCTTTACTACTCTTTGAGGCTTGCAGACTAGTGTGTGGGGTGTACAACTAAGTTATGGCCATGCTGGCCTAGTTTTGTTGGTTTGCTGAAGCTTATGAGTTGTATGATGTATTGTCTTGATATTTACCTGCTTCCAGTTTTTGTATAGATCTCATGGTGGCCTCGACGGCCCATTCAGGACTTATGTTCTAGTTGGCTATTTCTTTATATGAACTCTTGGGAGTAGCTGTTTCTTTTATATATGTTAGCAGGGGCCTTACCGGCCGATGGCTTAGTTTTAAGCCGGGATATACTAGTTTATTTTCTTGATTGCGTGTGTCTGTCATGAGCTAGTAGCAATTGGTTCAGAAGGGCCGGCTTAGGCCTGAGTTTTGGCATTAGGAGCCAGGTGCGCCCCTTGAGTTTGGGGCGTGACAATGCGTTAGTACAAGAATGTACTAAATATGATAGCTTGGATACACATAACATAACATAAGCATTAGACAACATAAATCATAAAGCATAATTAATGCACATAATAGATCATCATAACATGTAAGGAGTACTTCTTGAAGTAACCTCAATTCATACTTAGTCAAGACTTGGGTAACAGCCTCTAGTCTTACTCATCATGGAAGGAAATTCAAGCAATAATACAAGCTTATCATCTGACGTAACATATTTTAGCTTAACTTTTAAAGACACGGGGAATCGCTTCTTGCCTAACTATAAAGGCTCATAGGTACTCGTCTCTTGTCTTACTTACGATGGGATCATGGGTAGTCGCCTCTAGTCCCTTTACTTGGGATCATGGGTATTCTTCTCTAGTCCAACATCATGTGACATGGGTAGTTGCTTCTTCTCTTTTACATTATAGGAACGTGGGTAGTCGCCTCTAGTTCAACTTCAAGGAATAAGGGTAATCGCCTCTTATTCTATTCTAAGGGATATGGGTATTCGCCTCATATCTTTATCACTTAGAGGTCATGGGTAATCGCCTCTAGCCTCATCAATTTCTTAGTATTTAGCTTAGATTCATTTTAGCTGAGAAATCCTTTCAACCTAGAATCATTCAATGCGAGAAAGCCTTTCACATTCATACATGAAAATCATGTGCGAAAATCCCTTCCACAACAATCATATCTAAATTTAACAATTATCACATAAGCTTCACTCACAAAGCCATTCTAATCATAAATCATCATATACGCTTCAATTTCAAAGCAATTCATAATGTACCTTATCAATCCTATAAAAATACATCTAAATCCATAAATTCTCCATTCATATCATAGAACCCATTTACATCAATTTCATCATAGAAACATGGGTTAGGCATGGGTACATGGAATTTCATCATAAAAGCATGTAATCCTCTCAATTCATGTATAATAACTCATAATTCAATCAATTGAACCAATATTCACAAAGACCCACAACTTAGAAGAAAAACCTATCTCAAATTGGGGAATTCTACTTTTCAATTGGGAGAACTTAGGGGCTCGATGGATGCAAGGATTCCATGGATGAAAAGCTATCATACCTTGATATCAAAGCCCACAAGAAATTTGGAGAATGGAGACTTGACCTTCAAGCCTAGCTTGAATCTTCTTCTTCAAACTTCTAGAGAGAGAAATATCTTGGAGAGGAAGAACTTGATTTCTTTTGGTGAATTTGAGAAAATGATTTTGGATGAGGAAGTATTAGATTTAAAACACTTATATAGGGGTCTTAGACATAGGCAAAACGACGTAGTATAGATATAAAATATTTAGGAAAAGACCCAACTACCCATAACACTAACTGTGAACCCTAACCCATGAAGCCTAACCGATGGACTGACCAACGGTCCGTCCTACACAATCGTCACTAACTTCAGAGATTTTAGGCCTAACCTACGAACCCCTAGACCACGGACTGTGGACCCACCGACGGTCCGTAGGTCTGGTCGTGGTTCCTGCCCTTGACAACTTTTGGGTGGCCAATCCACGGACCCACCTACGGTTTGTGGTCCAACCCACGGGCTGTGGTTGGCCTTTGTGGATGTCACCTTGAAGTTCTGAAAAAAGGCAACTTTTCCCTTGCTCGAATCTGAGGTGTTACATTTTCTCTCCTATGGGAACATTCGTTGTCGAATGAGATTCTAGACATCACTAGAGGAAAAGGAATCTAACTAGCAACCCATCATGCATACAACTTCCTCAAAATGCACACAGCTAAGGAGGAGCATCGACTCCAAGCTAGGACATACTTTAAACATCATAAGGAAGATAGGAACTTGACGTAGCAGCCCAACATGCATGCACTTACAAGATTACTCATATCCGAGGAGGAACTACCATCTCCAAGCTAAAATCATGCTCATATCATCGTATCATGAAATTTCATATGCAACTCATACTCAAATGCATATATCCAAGGAGGAGACATCAACTCCAAGCTAAAGCATGTTCAATAATTCATTTCATGAAGTCTATAAGCAACTCATACTTAATGCACATCAACATGAGGAAAATCATTCATATAAACTCATTTTCTTTCAAAATTTCAACATTTTCATGAACATGCATAAAATGAGGAAATCATGGAATTATCCAAAACATATGACACCAAACAAAGAGCAAACCATGAGGAACTCATTACCTCAAGCTAGAGTAGGAGTATAAGGAAAAAATTGGGGATATCAGGACATCATATCGGCCTCGGTCTCGGCCTCCCAAGTAGCACCCTCAACTAATTGATTCCTCCACAACACTTTTAAAGAAGCAACTTCTTTGTTTCTCCACTTATTGACTTGTCAGTCTAAAATCTCAACTAGAACCTCTTCATAAGAAAGATTGTCCTTAAATCCCAAACCTTCTAAGGGAACTATAGATGTCGGATCTCCAACACATTTCTTTAACATAGAGACATGGAAACTCGAGTGCACCGATGCCAAATCAATTGGCAACTCAAACTCATAAGAACCCTTACCAACACGTCTCAAAATTTGATATGGCCCTACATAACGGGGACTAAGCTTCCCCTTCTTACCAAACCTCATTACACCCTTCATGGGTGAGATTTTCAAGCAAACCCAATCATGAACATCAAACTCAAGATCTCTCTTACTAATATCAGCATATGACATTTGTCAACTTTGGGTTGTTCTCAACCTCTCTCTAATGAGTCGTACTTTCTCTATAGTCTGATGTACCAATTCAGGACCTATTAGGGCTACTTCACCCACCTCAAACCAGCCTATAGGAGATCTACAGCACCTACCATTCAATGCATCAAAAGGAGCCATACCAATACTTGAGTGATAGCTATTGTTATAGGCTAACTCAATCAAAGGCAAATGATCATCCCAATTTCCGTTGAAATTAATCACGCAGGCTCTCAGTATATCTTCCAAAGTTTGGATAGTACGCTCCACTTTCCCATCAGTTTGGGGATGAAAAGTCGTGCTAAGCTTAACACAAGTACCCAGACCCTTTAGGAAAGATTTCCAAAACTGAGAAGTGAATTGGGTACCTCTATTGGAGATAATGGACAAGGGCACTCCATACAACCTTACCATCTCACTCAAATACAACTTAGCATAATATTCTGCCGAGTAAGAAATTTTGACGGGAATAAAATGAGCCAATTTTATCATTCGGTCTACTATAACCCAAATTGAATCATATTGTCACCGTGTATGAGGGAACCCTACTATGAAGTCCATGTTAAAATCTTTCCACTTCCAAGTAGGAATACTAATGTATTGGGATAAACCTCCCGGTTTCTGATGCTCAATTTTCACTTGTTGCCAATTAGGACACTTAGTCACAAAATCTGCAATATCTTTCTTCATCCCATTCCACCAATAGATCTCTCGTAAATCACGGTACATCTTGGTGGCTGCCGGATGAATGGAATACCAAGAACTATGGGCTTCTGACAAGATCTGTTCTCTCGAGTCATCAACATTAGGAACACACAAACGACCTTGATATCTAAGCACACCATCTCTCCATTGGGAGAAAGCCTCAATAGACTTTCTAAGCACCGTTTCTTTCAATTCTACTAAGGTTGGATCAAGAAATTACTTGGCTTTCACATCCGCCACAAAAGATGATTTGGAACCATTGTAAACCATAATACCACCCTTGGTGGAGTCTATTAACCGAACACCCAATTGGGCCAATCTATGAACATCTCGAACCAACTCTTTTCTAGCATCCTCAATATGAGCAACACTACCCATAGATAACCGACTAAGAACATCCGCCACCACATTCACATTACTGGGGTGATAGAGCACACTCATATCATAAACTTTCAATAACTCAAGCCACCTTATTTTGAGAAGATTTAGATCTTTCTGATTAAACACATATTGCAAACTCTTGTGGTCGGTAAAGATATCCACATTAACTCCATACAAATAATGCATCCAAATCTTTAAGGCAAAAACTACCGCCGCTAATTCAAGATCATGGGTAGGGTAATTCTTCTCAAGAACCTTAAGTTGACTTGAAGCATAGGCAATAACTTTCCCATTTTGCATAAGCACACATCCTAACCCAATTCTCGAGGAATCACAACAAGGCCATCTGCCCCTTCCGGTAAAGTCAACACCAGAGCGAAGTAAGTCTATCTTTCAATTCTTGAAAACTCGTCTCACATGCTTCAGACCATATGAACTTAGCCTTCTTTTGAGTCAGAGCTGTCAGTGGAGAGGCAATCGAAGAAAACCCCTCAACAAACCTTCTGTAATAACCATCCAAACCCAAGAAACTTCTAATATCTGAAGGGGATAGAGGTCTAGGCCAATTCTTAACCACATCCATATATTTAGGATCTACCTCAATACCCTTACTTGAAACAATGTGACCTAGAAAAGCCATGGACCTTAGCCAAAACTCACATTTGCTAAATGTTGCAAAGAGTTGTCGTTCCTTAAGGATTTGCAACACAATTCTCAAATGATTAATGTGATCATCTTCACTTCTTGAATAAATCAATATATCGCCAATGATCACAATTACGATAATATCTTGGTATTGTCTAAATACCCTATTCATCAAATCCATAAATGTCGCCAGAGCATTAGTCAAACCAAACGACATCACCAAAAACTCATAGTGACCATACCGGGTTCTAAAAGTCGTGTTTGGAATACCATTTTCCTTCACCCTCAATTGGTGACAACCCTACCTAAGGTCAATCTTACAGAAGTAACTCGCACCTTGAAGTTGGTCAAACAAAACATTTATTCTTGGAAGAGGATACTTATTCTTAATGGTCACTATATTTAATTTCCAGTAGTCAATACACATACGAAGTAAACCATTTTTCTTCTTAACAAACAAAATTGGAGCACCCCATGGAGAGATACTCGATCGGATGAAACCCTTATCAAATAAATCTTTCAATTGTTCCTTTAATTCCTTAAGTTCTATCGGAACCATTCTATAAGGAGGAATAGAAATAGGATGCGTATCTGGGAGAAGGTCAATACCGAAGTCTATTTCCCTTTCGGGAGGAATACTGGGTAGATCATCTGGGAACACTTCTGGAAACTCATTAACAACGGGGACCGACTCAAGACTAGGGATTTCAGAATCCATATCACTCACTCTAACTAGATGGTACATTTAACCCTTAGAAATTATCTTTCTAGCTTTAAGACGAGATAAACTGACCTTTCGGCATAGAATTTCCTCCCTTCCATTCTAGGACAGGCTCATTTGGGAACTGAAACTTGACTACATGGGTTCTACAATCAATAGAAGCATAACAAGAGTGCAACCAATCCATCCCAAGGATGACATAAAAATCTAGCATATCAAGCTCTACCAAATCAACAAAAGTAATTCTATGGGATAAGGAAATGGGACACTTTCTATAGACCCTCTTAGCCACCACAGTCACCAACAAGAGTAGAGACAAAAAAAGGATCTAACAACACATCAAGATGCATATAAAATCTCATAGCCACATATAGTGTCACAAAAGATAAGGTAGCACTGGGATCAAGTAAAGCATATACATCAAGTTGAAAGACTTTTAACATACCGGTAACCACATCGGGAGAACCCTCTGGTTCACCACGAGTCTGAAGTGCATAAAACCTTTTTTTTCTTAAGACCATTAGAACCCGAACAACTTGGACCGGATAAAGAATAGGGTTGAGCCCTACGGCAACTATATCCCTCATTCTTAGCAACTAAAGGACAATCCTTATCTTGTGGTCCATCTTACTACAACCAAAACAAGCATTGAAACCCGCTAGACATTTACCCTCATGCTTTCTTCCACACTTAGGACAATTATGCAAAGAAGACCCATTACCACTTTCTTGTGGTTTAGGGTTAGACACCCACTCATTGTTAGACCTAGGAGCATTGGAGTAACCTTACCCGGAAAACCTTTGTCAAAACTTTGAATGACCACGTCACCCGGACCTAGGGTATGAAGAGTTACCATCATCAGTTCTAGCCCTCTTGGTCTCCCTAGACCTCTCCTTAAGTTTCTCCTCTTGAATCTGTTGGGCATGGACCATAAGATGAGAAATATCCATGTTATGGACAAGCATAATAGTAAGGCACTTTTTCACCACTAATTAGGACACTCCCAAAATGAACTTGCTCATTCTTGCCCTAGAGTCGGCAACTATAGTTGGAGCATACTTCGACAATTGAGTGAACCTCAAAGCATATTGTTTCACGCTCATGTTTCCTTATCGGAGATTGATAAACTCTAGCACTTTCGCCTCCCTTATCTCAAAAGGATAGAACCTATCAAGAAAAGCAGACTTGAACCTTTCCCATTTAGGGGACCCGCATCTTCCGGTCTTTCTTCCTTCCATTGGTTGAACCAAATTTGAGCAATACCTTTGAGTTGGTAAGCGGCCAATTCCTCCTTTTCCATCAGAGCCACTCCCATAATAGTCAACATCTTATAAACCTCATCAATGAACTCTTGAGGATTTTCCTCAACCTTAGAACCATAGAATTCCAGAGGATTCATCCTAGTGAAGTCCCTCACTATAGATTCCATCGTACCCACATTTGGGTTCACGGGGACCACAACCTCCCAATTGGTTTGGGCCATCACGACTTGAGACAACACTTGAAAAGAAGTCCTAAACTCCGCATTAGTCACTTTCTTGGCCAAAGGGTCAACCGGAGCTTGAGGAGGAGCTCATTGACCAACATTTTCTCCATCATTTCTTCTAGCAAAAGCTCTTCGAGTAGTCATATCCTGTAGACCATAGAGTAAGGATTAGTAGAGAGACTTTATAGAGTTAAACTCGATCGCACGACTTAGAGTAAAGAAAGAAGTGAAGTTTCCTAAGCATCTTGTAGCCTCTCATTCATAAATGTGGTGCGCTTAACACTTATGAACAAGACTCTACTTGACGTGGTTTTGAGACATCCTAGAACCATTCTAAACCCTGTGCTCTGATTACCCAGTTTGTCATGACCCAGGGGTACCTTCTAGACATAAAATGGCATACAAGACCCCGAGAGGCCTCAAATAAGCCACTTAGCTTTCATAGTCAAGATAATAGAAATTGTTAAGATTTAAAACATTTTCAACACAATCAAAGTTTTGCATTTGAAACGGAAGTTTAATACACTTGTCTCAAAAACCATCAAACACAATAGAATATCAGGACACAACCCGTACAACAATGTTCACAAAGTAAAATGAAAGAACATAAGGAAATAGTTGCCAAATCCTCGAATCCTATGAGGACTCACCAATCTTCAAATCTTGCCTCTACTAAGAATCTTAGCCACGGGGATGAGAGTCGAGATCGTCGGACCCTACATTTGGATAAGAATGTAGGCAAGAGTATGCGTTAGTACAAGAATGTACTAAATATGATAGCTTACATAAACATAAAATAACATAAGCATTAGACAACATAAGTCCTAAAGAAAAATAAATGCACATAATAGATCATCATAACATTTAAGGAGTACTTCTTGAAGTAACCTCAATTCATCCTTAGTCAAGACTTGGGTAACCGCCTCTAGTCTTACTCATCATAGAAGGCAACTCAACAAACAATCCAAGATTATCATCTAACATAACATATTTAAGCTTAAATTTGAAAGACGTGGGGAATCGCCTCTTGCCTAACTATAAAGGCTCATGGGTACTCGCCTCTTGCCTTACTTACTATGGGATCATGGGTAGTCGCCTCTAGTCCCTTTACTTAGGATCATGGGTATTCGCCTCTAGTCCAACATCATATGACATGGGTAGTGATATACCGTGAGTTTATGGTATTTTTGATATATTTCACTTAGAAGTTGTGTGTGTCTAGGGCGATATTGTATTATAAATAATGTTTTATATGTTATGTTTGTAGGAAATAGGCTTGGATGCGGTTGATTAGATGAAAGTTGAAATTATGCAGAAGGATCCACCCACAGACGTGATCCACGGACCGTAGGTCCTTTGAAGGATCATCGATGGAAAGCGTAGATGGAGCATCAAGGAATTCTGACTAAGTATGGAACCACGAAGCGACTAACAGACCGTAGGTGGACATACGAGCCGTCCTGCACATCCGTTGTTGATGAACTAGGATTTGAAGTTCCAGTACCTAATGAAAAATCCTAAGTATGGAACCACGGAATGGGACATATGGACCGTAGGTCGACCCATGGTCCGTAGGTTGAGTCGTCGAATGAAGTCATGTCCCAGCCTGTTATTTCCTTATTTCATTTCCATTTTATTCAAGACTTATTTTCTATAAATAAGGGATATAAACCTCATTTTTGGGGGTTAGACAATATTGTATACTTTTGTAATGACCCGAGGGCACCCCCTAGTCGTTACCGGCGTATTCAACCTCTCGGAGGTCTTATACAAGCCCTTAGCATTCGTCATAGCATTTATCATAGAAAAATAGCGGAAAATTTAAAACTTTTTCATAATATAACACAGGACTTAAAAAGTCACCTCATTTAAACCTTTAATAAACAATCGGAGAACTACGTCTCAAAGTAGCCATCTTAAAACACGACTACAACACAAGAGGGACACAACCCTTACAATACAAAAGAAACTACTATCTAGTACATTGAACTTAAGGAAACTCTTTAACATAAAGGTCCTTGAATCTTTAAGAACACACCCGAACTTGGGAATAGTAAGCCAAGCTCATCACTTCTAGGAAAGGCCCTTTAGCCACCACCACCTACACTTGGTGTAAAAAGATGAAGAAGAATGGCGTTAGTACAAGAATGCACTAAGTATGATAATCATGCAAAACATGCTTTTAAAAGGGACATTTAGTTGGAAACCATGCATCATGCCTTTTTAGAGAAACTTCAAGAACATTTAGTACAATAGGAACAATATAAACCACATACATCATTACATACATGGAAACCATTCATAATAGTACATAGAGCCACTTATAACATTTTAGGCACATTCAATGCATACAATACATTACCTTCCTCTTTATCTTAACTCTTTTCCTCAAGAAACCCTTAGTGAATACTTGGTGCAATGTATCACCTTAAGGTTACCAAAGGTGAAATTACATATAGTCTTCATCAATCCAACCATATATATTCATAGATTCATAAGTACACCATAAGACATAGTCTTCACATATGAACCATCACCTAAGACAACCCCCAAGTCACACTAGTGCAATGTGAAAGTAGTATCCTATAATACTACTCACACCAAGTGTTTCTAGGAAGCCACCACAGACTAGGCACATCATATTAAACAAGTCATAACATCTTCATTTATCATTAGACATAAGACTAACATACTTCATAACATCATATAATGACTCATTCATTTACTACATCTTTAGTCATAACCCATTTAATTCATATCATAGGTAAACCACCCTCACAACCCCTTCACAAGCTCACTTGTGCAATGTACACATGGAGTCCCATACCCCCACATATACTAAGCTAACCCATTAAGAATTCATAAGTGTAATTCACATGCATAATCATACTTCATGTCTTGATACAAGTAAAGTCAACCTTAACATGCTTTCATATTAACATACATAGACCATAGTCTTCATTACATAAAGAGACTAATCATAACCTCCCTTAGAGTCCACTCGTGCAATGCATAAGTAGGGTCCATAGTCCTACCTACACTAAGTAACTCTTCAAGAAATCATGACTAGAGTTCATATTCATATCTTAGTTCATTTCTTAACTTTCGGGAGACATTGCCATAACCGACAGAGACCATGTGAGCTACATGGAATCTGGTGTTCTACTCCCACATCGAAAAGAGAGGGTACTACTTGCCAAGGTAGGACCTACATACATATTAGCTATCTAGTGGATCCACTAAGCTAAGACCTACGGGGACACATAGTTATGGAACAAGGATATTGCTACTAGAAACGTTGACTTTCTAGATGTGGTGGTTTCCATCTCATGAGACAACATCTATGTTGGGAACCCAGACTTGCTAAACGTGAAGCCCCTACTCTCATTTTTCATGTTCACTTGGTGCTAAGCTCCAACTCCCTTTTTAAACATCTTTAAGCCTTTATTTAACATTAGTTCATAAAATAGGCTTTAGGGACTTAATCCCTCATATCATATAGCTCAAAGGTTTCTAAGATGAGAATG